>CAIGRF010411051.1:0-36125 GCA_903798235.1 Fraxinus ornus
TGTTTCTTCAAGAATTCTTTTTCCTGAGACTTCTCTGTCCTGCCTGATTTCTGCACCATCGTTCGTTTCAAGAACAGAGAAAATCAGAAGTCCAATTTTCTTAATTTTCCTAGGGCACTCTCCGGTGCAGTCAGTGCTCCCTAATCTGGTTCGCATCCTTGATCTGAAGCCTAATGACCACAGCTACTAACGGGACATAATTTACCAACCCGGATGCACTCTGACTCTCGGAGTGTCTTCTCTTTTGAAGAAGATAAGAAGATCCGCAATATGTTGAGCCCTCAGGAGAGAATGCTTTGGGGATTTCGAGGCAGCATACTTATGAAGCTGGGTGGTCTTACGGTTCAATTGTGACAAGAGGATCGTAGGCAATATCCGGGAGTTCCAGTCGGGGATGTGTTCTTTTTAAGGATGGATTTGTGCATCATTGGGTTGCATGGGCAGGAGCAGGCCTGGATGGATTATGTTCTTTATTGCATACCTGAAAGCAAAAAGGAGATCAGAAGTGAGTAATGGAGAACGTTCACATAAATTTTATTCTTTAAACAAAGCTATCATTTATCATGATCCAACAATTGAAGCTACATATGCAAGTAAATCCATAGCAATAATAAGTTCAAGACAGCTACAGATGCAAAAAAATGGTATATATCTAACATTTATCAAGGTACTCGTGTTTCATTGCTTTTAAGAATGCAATTGTAATCCATAATTTAAAGATTTGATTGTCACACAAGTAGAGACTCATTTTTATGTGTAGAATTGACCATCTAACTCACCAAGAGTTTACGCTCCTCTCGACCACGAAGTTCTCGATCAAATGGAAGGGAATTTTTGCTTGCTCATAATGGCAAGCCTGTTATACTAAAAATTAAATACAATCATAGACCCACAAAATAGTGAAAGAAAATAAGCACATCTAGAACTTTATCACCATGTATATGAACAAATCAAAGAAAAGAAAATATGCATAGCTGACTCACAAATAAGCACAAATATGACTTTATCACCATGTATAAAACAAATCGAGGAAAAGAAGCCAAGCCGTCAAACATGACAGGCTAAATATATGAAGCCTGAACCAAAAATGTTCAGTACATTAAAAAAAAATTTAAATTATTTTAACATGCACATAAAAGATACCGTAAACGACCGGTACCCAACAAATACAAAAGCAAAACATTAAAAATGACAAAATGGGCAATAACAGCACGATTTTGACACAAAATGAAGACACTGTTAATAAAAGATACTGTAAACGACATGCTGTAACTGATATGCAGCTAAGCTGCCTAATATAATGGACCAAAACCACAAAATCAGAAAACAACGTGAGGTAAATGAAATCAGACACGAATTAAAGAAATTTGACCAGATCTGTAATGTTTTCTTACAACAACAAAAAGTCGAGCAAGACAAAATAATTTTAAATTTTGTGTGTTGAAAAAGAGTTTAAAATGACAAAACAGCATGGAACCGTCATATACCAAAACAAAATACGAAAAAGGACTAAATCAACAATATTAACATAATTTCATTGATTTTGACCATAACATACCTTTAATGGGGGAAAAAAAAAGCAGCTAATCAGTCGAGCACAATGGAGGAAAAAGATGAAACCCGCTCTAAAGAATCAACAGACACCTTACATTCTATAAAATCAAACGAAGCATGAAAGATACCAAATAATAACATGCATTTGACAAAATTAGACTCCCATTTAAAGCATCTAAACAAATCTGTAAAAATGTTATCCTTTCAAACAACAACAACAACAAAAAGCCCAAAAAAATATAAATTTTGTGTTGAAATATAGTCAGAAGTGGATAAAAAAGCAGAGACCCACCATATACCAGCAAAAAATACTCAAAACTGAAAAAACAAACAATAACAATTTAATTTCAACAATTTTTACAATTCGATCAAATAGATGAAACCAAACAAAAAAGTTAGGGAACAATTTACGTTTTACAAAATCAGACAAATGTTGAAAGATTTCAAATTTGAAGAAAGTGCATTTAACGTAATCATAAAAACATTTAGATGATTTACACCGGCCTCTGTAGCACGGACACTTCAACGAGGTTGGCGTATTCGTGTCCGACATGTGTCCAATACCGACACTCCTCCAACACCCTACCATATCATTTTTCTTTTCCTATTTGAAATATTGCATATTTTTAACTAAAAATGTTTATTAAATAACAAATATGTACTCAAATTTTAAATATTTCACTAACTTTTTAATATCGTTCGTAGTTAGCATACTATATAAATAAAGAATTTAATTAATGTGCCAAGTACTTTTTTAAAAAATTGAGTTTCGATGTATTCGATACGTATAGTGTCGGACACACGTATCAGTATTAGTGTATCAATTATCGTAAACACCGACACTACCAATAGTTTAATAGAATAATAAAAATAATTATAAATTATGATTGTTGAGATAGAGTAGAAAATAAACAAAGCAAAAGACACCCACTAAGTATCAAAACAAAATAGCCGAAATTGAAGAAATTAACAGTTTCATCAAATTTTACCATAACTTACCCATATGTTAAAAAATACAGCAAAGAACTAAAACACAATGGACCAAAGAGGTGAAATCAAAGCCAAAAAACTCAGCAAACACCCTACGTTTGACAAATCAATAATAATAATAATTCTCATCAAATTTTAGCATAACAGATCTGCAAATTGGAAAAAAAAAATGCAGAATCGAACTAAACACAATGGACCAAAGATAGGCAAAACAAAAGCCTAAAATTCAACAAAAACCCTACGTTCGACAAAATCAGAGAGAAATTGAAAGGATATGAACAGATTTTTTTCCCACAATACCAAATATATAAAACCTAAGCCGAAAACTTGACAAAAACCTAGTTTAAGCATTATTCAATAAAAAGTGAAATTCAAACAAAAACATGCATTTAGACCCTGTTTGTTTGTTATTTTAAACTCCATTATTAGAATTTTTTTGACCGCTGGTGGGTCAATCTGAGCCCCCACCTTAGAGATGAAAAGTCCAAAAAAGGGGTTGAACAGGGTTTTTAACGGTCACAATTTTCATTTTCAACTCCAAGTAATGCACAACAAACAGGGGCTTAACAAAATTGGACAAACATTTAAGGCCTCTATACAAGTCGAAACATTTATTTCTGCAAATACCATGATCAACAGAAAATTTTTGTGTCCTGAAAAAGAGTAAAATATGAATAAAATAGCGCCAACCCAACTTATACCAAAACAAAAAACCCAATTTTTAACAAATAAACAATAATAAATTTATTTCATCAATTTTTACAGTTCGAAAAAAAAGAAGAAGATGCAACCTAAACAAAAAAGACACCAAACATTCTATATCCTATAAAAAAAATTGAAAAAACAAACAGAACCACCAAATAGAAAACTAAGATACCCGAAACTTAATAAATAAATATTAGTGATATATTTTTTTCACATTTTAACATAACATATCTGTAAATCGAAAAAAAATGCGACACAGAACTCAAACACAATAGACCAAAGAAATGAGATTCAAAAGAAAAACTCGACAAGCACCCCTAAGTTCGACAAAATCATGCGGAAATTGAAATGATCTGAACCTATTTCTATTTATTTTATTTTTTCCAGTAGACCAAATGTAACGACCCCGTGAGGATCTTTCACCGGAATCGTTAACGTTATTATACGTACTGTCCGCTGTGAGAAGGATCTTTTCCCTCACGGCTTTCTGGACGCGTCCCCCAGGATTCGAACCCAAGACCTCCAACTCATATGGGAGACTAACTTAAGTCTCTCATATGAGTTGGAGGTCTTGGGTTCGAGTCTCCCATATGAGTTGGAGGTCTTGGGTTCGAATCCTGGGGGACGCGTCCAGAAAGCCGTGAGGGAAAAGATCATCCCCACATCGGACAGTACGTATAATAACGTTAACGATTCCAGTGAAAGATCCTCACGGGGTCGTTACACCAAATATACAAAACCCAAACCAAAGTTATATAGAAACCCTGTATTTAGAAAAATCAGACACAAAATGAAAAGATGTAAACACATCTTTAAAAAAAATAAAACTCCTTCAAACACTGCAAGTGAAAAACCTCAATAAAAAAGTATTAATAAAGGAGATACCTTCTACATAGAAGAACGATTGTGATTATAGAAACGGATGGATAAAAAAGAACACTAAAATATAAATGAAAGTTTTTGACCACTGAAGCACAAATCGCTAGAGAAAGGGAGAAACAGCGGAGGATTAGGGTTAGGAGATAGAATTCAAAGCCTATCGAATATATTTATACCTCATCTGAAATGATGTCATTTAGAGGTAAAAAAAAATTTAAAAATTAAAAGGAGATCAAGACGACATCGTATCATCGGAAGGTGCACAAACGACGTAGTTTTGGAGAAAAAAAAAAAGAATCAAAATGGGGTCATTTTGGCAGAATTAAAAAAGAGATCAAATCGACGTCGTATTTATGATGTATACAATTATTTATATTAATTAGAAGAGCCCCAAACGGGAAGATCTATTGACATCGTATTAGAGCTTACCTCTAGAATCCATCTCCAAATCTTTGATTTTCAGTTTCCTTCTGCCTACATAGTGGTTGGAGTTGGTAATTGAATTTCTTGTTCTGGGTATTCGATATCTCTAGATGGTGTCTCACGTTTGGAATTTTGGTTCGACCGATTTGTGGTTGACATCTTGGTTGGTGCGGATCACCGTCTTCAGGGCGGCGGTAGTGGTGTTCAATTGTAGCATGAACAGGTTTCGATTTCCTCTTCACCGGTGGGTATCAGTTATTTTGTGGCTGAGTTTTGTAGGTGATCGCAGTTGGATTTAACATTTTGTGTGTGCAATCGGTGTGATATGACATCTCAATTTTCAGGCGTCACTGACTTCATGGTTATGTTTGGATTGGTGTGGGCTGCCTCTTTATTTGAAGTGGACCTAATTTTGTAGGCTGATTTTATTTAGAGTGGGCTGTTTCTGGTGAAAATTTGTTTGGGTCGCAATATATTTTATTGGGAAATTACAAAAAATCAGGAGTTTGAAGTTTAGAATTCAAAAATCAAGGACCAAACTTCATTTTTCAAAACTCAGATAATATATAAAAAGCCTAACCCTAATTTTTCCCTCACTTCCCCTCCTCTCTCTCTCACCCCCTCCCCCTCCTCTCCCCGGGTTCGGCAAAATTAGACATTTTTTCAGCCTGATATTGCTAGAAATTTATGCGTGCGCACTATGGAAACATTTTATTCAAAAAGACTTTAAATTTATCTTCTTTTTTATGTTTTGTCCCCGATCCTGTTATGCTTGTTCATTTTACATGATATTCCTACTCTTGTTAGATCTTACTTTCCTAAACATTTTTTTGTTGTTGTTGTTCACGAGTGGTGCGGTGGTGGTGCAGTGGGTGTGCAGTGGAGGTGTTGTGGGTGTGTGTTGTGGAGGTGGCAGCGGCGGATCTGTTCAATGTCTTTTTTTTTTTGTTATTGAGTGGTGTGCTGTGCGTTGGTGATTATTGTTGGTGGGACTATGGTGGTGGCGGTGGTGGTTGTGGTTGTGAGGTGGTGGCGGGGGCGACGACGTTGGTAGTTATTGTTGGTGGTGTGTGACCAAGTATTTAATCTGACAATATGTGACTGAAAAATAATCTGTAACCAACAAATGTGACTCAAAAATAATCTGTGATAAAAAAAATTTGACGATATGTGACCAGTAAGTAAATCTGTGACTTATAATTATGAATCTGTGACCATTAATCACAAACTGTGACTTTATTATCAATATTTAATAAATATTTTTACTTAATTAAATCCATACATGATTTTTGAATTTTCAAACTATTTACCTTACTTTTGAATTGAGGTAANATTTTTGAATTTTCAAACTATTTTGCCATATTTTTGAATTGAGGTAAAGAATACACTTTAGATATAAATTTTTCCGTATTTTATTTTGTGGGTTGATTAAGTTTGGGCTGTTATAAGTGGAAATTATTCAAAACAACACTTTTCAAGGTTCAATTTCAAATTTAAGATATAAGGTTTCACTTTTAAAAAATCAGATATTTTATTTTTAAATATTAATTATTAATTATACAATCTTCATCACAAGCCCTAATCAATTTTCCACCTCTTCTCACTCTCTTCTCTCTCCATCTCACTCTCCGTCTTCTCGCTCTTCTCTCCCGCCTTCTCACCGATGACGCCGTCGTGCACAGTAGTAGATCCAAAAATTGCAATGCATCACTACTACCATCTGCTACCCTTCAATTTTCGCCTCTAGGAGCCACTACAATCCAAAAATTCTCTTTCACACATACAGGCACATAAAATTATAGAGGTTCCTCCACACAAACTCACCAAACCATCTCCACTAGCCACCATCAAACACCGAACGATACAGCTCATCAACTACACCAACAGAAGCATGATGGAGGCACAATGAAGGGTGACAACGAGATCGAATAACAAGATCTGTAGCGACAAATCAAGCAGTGGGGGTCGGGATAGAATTGAGGTGGTGAGCAACTATGAGCGATAATAGGGAGTGGGACGGTGGATTGCTGGGGGTCGACGATGTAATTTAGATCTGATAGATTAATTATAGATCTATTGGCTTTTGAATTTGAGAAATACTGAGCTGGGGGTTGGGTGTTTATAGGTGGTGGGCAGCGAGTGAATGATGAATTGTACTGTTGTTGACTTGGGCATTCAAAAGGAAGCCGCTCTTAGCGCTTGGTTTAGTGGGAGGGTCAGATCTGAAGTGAAGATCTCGAGCTCTCAGCAAAGATGGCGGCAACTCTAACTTGGACATTTTCTGCCAATAATGGCAACATTCCTGCCGCTAATGGCTTGGTAAATTCTTTAATTATGCATATAAAATATCAATTAGAAGCAAATCTTGGAGATCTACTCAATTCGAGATGTGAAATCAAGAAATCAAGAATTGAGAGAGTCATGTTTGTGCTTTTGAAAATATAAGTTGGATTGCATCCATTGATTGCTGACACCTACTCATAAAAAATGTTCCTTTTGTAGTCTGATTATTATCTTGTTGTTGTTATTGTTATAGAAGTGCTCCAGTGACGGTGGTGGCGATGATTTTAGGGTTGGGGATTTTTTTGGGTTGTAGGATGGGAGTGGTAGTGGTGGCGGCGCAGTGGTTGTTGGTGGGTCGTGGTGATGTCGGTATTTTTTAGATGATTGTTTGCTATTGGGAGGTGGTGGTGGTTCCGGCAATTGGGTTTCAGTTGACACGCTGGTGGTGGCAGTGGTGAGGGTGGTAGTCACATATTATTTGGTCGTTTGTGACCATTAAATTGATTATTTTGTGCCGATAAACAATATGTGACCAATGAAAAAGATAAATTATGACAAAAAATAATGTGACCCAAAAAATTGTTAATTTGTGACCGATAATTTGACAATTTGTGACGGTCTACTAAGTTGTGACTTATAATATTTGTGATTCGTGACCGATGAATAAGCTGTGACGTATAAATTTCTGAATTGTGACCATAAAATAATTTATGACATATAAAATTTCTTATTTGTGACCGATGAACAAATTGTGAGATATAAGATTTCTGAATTGTGACCGTAAAATAATTTGTGACCTATAAATTTTTTGATTTGTGACCGATGAACAAATTGTGATATATAAAATTTTTGAATTGTGATCGTAAAATAATTTGTGACGTTTCAATTTTTTTTTTGTGACCGATGAACAAAATTGTGACCTATAAAATTTTTGGATTGTGAACGTAAAATAATTTGAAACATGTAAAATTTGTGATTTGTGACCAATTATATTGAATTTGTGACCAAATTATATGGAATTGTGACCTTAATCTATTTAATTAATAAAATATATGTTTAATTAATTAATTAATAAATAAAATTTAAAAAAAATCTGAGATTTGAAATTTTAAACCTTAAAAAATCTGAAATTTGAAATTTTAAACTTTATCTCTTAAATTTGAAATGGGTGAAACTTAATCTTTTAGTTACGAAATTTTCCACTGTTATAATCTGTGATTTTCTTAACTAAGAAGCTACGCCGATTGAGGCTTTCTGTGTTAAGTTCATGGGAAAGAATTATTCTATATGGAAATTTCAATTCAAGATGTTTTTAAAGGGAAAAGAGCTTTGGGATCATATTGATGGGTCCTCTAAAGCACCTAAAGATATTATGGATCTCTGTGGGAAAGAAAGGATGCTCGTTTTATTTCTTAGATTTTGGCGTCTATGGAGGCACACATGATGAATAATTTGAGCTCCTTCACTACTGCTAGGGAGATGTAGAAATACTTAAAGCGAATTTCTTATCAAGACAATAATGCACGACGATTTAAGTTGTAGTTAGACAATCAGGGTAATCTTACAATTGAACAGTATTATTCTTGTTATTTTGAACTTGTGGAGCGAGTACTCTCACATAATTCATGCTAAGGTCCCTGCGGCGGCCTTATCTACACTACAAGGAGTTCAAGAGGTTAGTAAATGGGATCAGTTTCTTATGAAATTACGACTCGAATTTGAATTGGTTCGAGTGGGTTCATTAAATCGTAACCTAGTTCCTTCATTGGATGTATGTCTGAGAATTGAAGTCATCCTAATTGCCTCTTAGAGTAGCATGTGATTTGAATGCATTATTTATAATTTTCCTATTCTGCAAGCAAACGAAGAGAAGGAGTATTGCAAATCAATTTCAATAATTTTTATTTTCTACATTAATTCTAGTTTCCAATCAAATTGAGTCAAATGGCTTACTATCTTATTAAACTAATGATACTATAAAATTCGGAAAACAATTACACACAAAACAAAGCCTTTTTAGTGCCAACTTGCTTCTAAGTGTAGCTTCTTTAAATTCCCCGTGCGTACTGTTGTCAGGGCTCAGCATATCATGGTTCTTCTCTTCTTCAATGGAGAAGACGCGCAGAGAGTCTTATAGCATCTCGGTAAGGGGAATTTGAACCCAATTGTAGCTGTGTTTCTTCAAGAATTCTTTTTCCAGAGACTTCTCTGTTCTGCCTGATTTCTGCACCATCGTTCATTTGAACAACACAGAAAATCAGAAGTCCAATTTTCTTAATCTTCTTAGGGCTCTCTCCGGTGCAGTCAGTGCTCCCTAATCTGGTTTGCATCATTGATCTGAAGCCTAATGACCACAGCTACTAACGGGACAAAATTTACCGACCCAGATGCACTATGACTCTCTGAGTGTCTTCTCTTTTGAATAAGATAAGAAGATTCGCAATATGTTGAGCCCTCAGGAAAGAATGCTTTAGGGATTTCGAGGCAGCATACTTATGAAGCTGGGTGGTCTTATGGTTCAATTGTGACAAGAGGATCGTAGGCAATATCCGGGAGTTCCTTTCGGGGATGTGTTCTTCTTAAGGATGGATTTGTGTTTCATCGGGTTGCATGGGCAGGAGCAGGCTAGGATGGATTATGTTCTTTATTACATTTTTCAAGGTACTCGTGTTTCATTGCTTTCAAGAATGCAATTTTAATCCATAATTTAAAGATTTGGATTGTCACCCAAGTAGAGACTCTTTTTTATGTTTAGAATTGAGCATCTAACTCACCAAGAGTTTACGCTCCTCTCGATCACGAAGTTCTCGATCAAATAGAAGGGAATTTTGGCTTACTCATCTTGGCAAGCCTGTTATACTAAAAATTAAATACAATCATAGACCCACAAAATAGTGAAAGAAAATATGCTTAATTAGTTCACTCACAAATAAGCACAAATAGAACTTTATCACCATGTATATCAACAAATCAAAGAAAAGAAAATATGCTTAGTTGACTCACAAATAAGCACAAATAGGACTTTATCACCATGTATAGAACAGATCGAGGAAAAGAAGCAAAGCAGTCAAACATGACAGACTAAATATATGAAACCCGAACAAAAAACGTTCAGTACATTAAAACAAAAATTTAAATTATTTAACATGCACATAAAAGATACTGTAAACGATCGGTACCCACCAAATACAAAAGCGAAGCATTAAAAATGACAAAATGGGGCACGATTTTAACACAAAATTAAGACACTGTTAATAAAAGATACTGTAAATGACATGCTGTAACTGATGTGCAGCTAAGCTACCTAATATAATGGACCAAAACCACAAAATTAGAAAACAATGTGAGGTAAATGAAATCAGACACGAATTAAAGAAATTTGATCAGATCTGTAATGTTTTCTTACAACAACAAAATCTGTAAAAATGTTATCATTTCAAACAACAACAACAACAAAAAGCCCAAATAGATGAAACCAAATAAAGAAGTTAGGGAACAAATTACGTTTTACACAATCAGGCAAATGTTGAAAGATTTCAAATTTGAAGAAAGTGCATTTAACGTAATCATAAAAACATTTAGATGATTTACACTGACCTCTGTAGCATGGACACTTCAGTAGCATGGACACTTCAACTAGGATGACATATTCGTGTTCGACACGTGTCCAATACCGACACTCCTCCAACACCCTACCATTCATTTTTCTTTTCCTATTTGCAATATTATATATTTTTAACTAAAATCTTTTATTAAATAACAAATATGTACTCAAATTTTAAATATTTCACTAAAAAAAATTATAGGAAGTATCAATCTATACAATATAAATAAATAATTTAATCAACGTGCCGACAACATATCATGTCAGTACTTTTTTTAAAAATTGAGTTTCGATGTATTCGATACGTATAGTGTCCGACACACATATCCGTATTAGTGCATCATAGACACCGGCACTACCAATAGTTTAATAGAATAACAAAAATAATTATAAAGTATGATTGTTGAGATAGAGTAGAAAATAGACAAAGCAAAAGACACGCACTAAGTATCAAAACAAAATAGCCCAAATTGAAGAAATTAACAGTAAACATCAAAATTTACCACAACTTACCTATATATTGAAAAATACAGCATAGAACTAAAACACAATGGACCAAAGAGGTGAAATCAAAACCAAAAAACTCAGCAAACACCCTACGTTTGACAGATCAATAATAATAATAATAATAATAATAATAATATATTCTCATCAAATTTTAGCATAACATATCTGTAAATTGAAAAAAAAAAAAGCATAATCGAACTAAACACAATGGACCAAAGATGGGCAAAACAAAAGCCTAAAATTCAACAAAAACCCTACGTTCGACAAAACTGGAGAGAAATTGAAAGGATCTGAACAGATTTCTTTCTTCTTCTTTTTTTCCACAATACCAAGTACATAAAACCTAAACCGAAAACTTGACAAAAACCTAGTTTAAGCACAATTCAACAGAAAGTGAAAAACCAAACAAAAACATGCATTTAACAAAATTGGACAAACATTTAAGGGGTAGTTACAAAAATACCCTTAAAATTATGAATGTTTTGAAAAATCATGTGAAACATTTTTAGGAAGTATCACTTTTTTATAAAAATTGTCACTTTTTTGCCTTTTTAAAAAAAAGTGACACAAACTTAAAAAAAATGATAAAAATAAAAAAAGTGACACTCAAAAAGTGATGCAAAACTTAAAAAAGCGACAAACTCAAAAAAAAGTGACACAAACTCAAAAAAATGACGCAGACATACTAAAAAGTGACACAAAATAAAAAAAAGTGAGAAATAACACAATTTTACCAGATTTAACTTTAGGAAGATAGAAGACAAAAAAGCTTGTCAAATTTTGTCAATAAAAAAAGCTTGCACCATTTGGACATTTCATCAAACACATGGTGGACATATGTGAAAGCATTATTGAATAACATAAACTCAAAAAAAAGTGACACTCAAAAAGTAATACAACTCAAAAAAGTGACAAAACTAAAAAAAAGTGACGCGCACATACTAGAACGGCACATACTAGAACGGTTCCATAATTATATTTGGACCCGAATGTTTCATTTATAAATGAATACTTACAAAAATATCTTTAAAATTAGAAGTGTTTTGAAAAACCATATGAAAGGTTGTTAGGAAGTAAAAAATATTGTGTGTAAAATGAAAATGGAAAAACAATGTCACTTTTTATATAAAAATTGTCACTTTTTTACAAAAAAGTAACAAAAACTCAAAAAGTGACAAAATTCAAAAAAAAGTGACAAAACACTAATCAAAATCTATATTATTCAAAAAAGTGATAGAAATTTTTACCATTACATGAAATATTATGTAAAAGAAACTTGTGATTCTGGCTCTTCTAAGAAATTCATCAAAACATTTAACATTAAAGATAAAAAAACTCGCAAATTAACAAACATCATTTTATTATACGTAGAACTAAAAATATTAGTACGTAGATCACAATCCGACATTAGTCTCCAAACTTGGAGATTACACAAAGACGCACCATTTCCATATTAATTAATGCCTACTAAAACACTCGCAACTGTAAATTAAACACGACAGGTGAAATCTGTCCTGATTACTATGGCGACGAATTTAACCTACAGAGTGCGCTGTAGTATTAATATCAGACTTCAGCGACCAGCATGAAGGTCGCGAAAATAGGAAGCAGGGTCATCCTCAAAGCCTTTTCTAGGAATATATGTATCTTTTTTCCTTGGTGCTTTCATCATGCCCTCCTCCTCCTTTGGTGGCTCTGCTGCCGGGCTGGCTAGATTCCATAAGCCACGCGCCACCAACGCCACCCCTGTCGCCACTCCGACAGTTGCTGCCACCGCACCCAATATAGATGCTCCTTTATCTTCCTCCGTCTTGGGGTTGGGGGAATTATTTGGTTGCCTAGACCCAGAACCTCCAGAGTTTCCATGGGAACTCAGAAGCTGCCCTTTCTTTCTCAAGTTCTGCATTTGCTCTCTTCCTCTCAATTTTTACCAGTTTCCTCAATTATGTAATATCAAATTCTTCAACTTTATCAGTAAACTCTTTTTCATCATCATCATCACCATCACATTCTTCATTATAATCTGTAACTGTTTTTTACATTATCAACAATCCTCAACCCACATTTGCAATTTGAACTGAAATTCTCATCAAAATCATTTTTTTGAAGAAAACCCATATGATTTTCCTCTAAAATCACAAAGAAACCGAGCCAAACTGCTAAAGAACCAAGAAGGTTTGAGTTCTTTGAATCTCGTGACCGCATCAAACTCCCCTCCGAACTACGTAGTGATTATGTCTTTCGCGAAAGCCTCCGACATCGTCATCATCACCGTACCCACAGCGGCGAGGCCGGTTTATCACCGCGGATGGAGAGGATGGCGTATTTTGGGAGTTTCTTTTGGTCGAATTTTGCTCTGATTTTTCTGAAGATTTGGGGATACGATTTGGGGGAGGTTAGGTTGGGCTTTGGTTTTAACAATTGAACGTAATTAATACTTCATTAAACTTTTTAATTAGAGTTTAAGGGTATTAATCAAAACACCTAAAAAAAAAGGTAGTATACCTAATTTCCCCAACATTTAAGGCCTCTATACAAGTCGAAACATTTATTTCTTCAAATACCATGATCAACAGAAAATTAAAAATGGATTCTAAATTTTGTATCCTGAAAAAGAGTAAAATATGAATAAAATAGCACCAACCCAACTTATACCAAAACAAAATACCCAAATATTAACAAATAAACAAAAATAAATTTATTTCATCAATTTTCACAGTTCAAGGAAAAAAAAAAGATTAAACCTTAACAAAAAAGACACCAAACATTCTATATCCTATAAAAAAATTGAAAAAACAAACAGAACCACCAAATAGAAAAATAAGATACCCAAAACTTAATAAATAAACATTAATGATACATTTTTTCACATTTTACCATAACATATCTGTAAATCGAAAAAAATGCAATACAGAACTCAAACACAATAGACCAAAAGTTCGACAAAATCATGCGGAAATTGAAATGATCTGAACCTATTTCTATTTATTTTATTTTTTCCAGTAGACCAAATATACAAAACCCAAACCAAAGTTATATAGAAACCTTCATTTAAAAAAATCAGACACAAAATGAAAAGATGTAAACACATCTTTAAAAAAAATAAAACTCCTTCAAACACGGCAAGTGAAAAAACCTNAAAAAAAAAAACTCCTTCAAACACGGCAAGTGAAAAACCTCAATAAAGAAGTATTAATATAGGAGATACCTTCTACATAGAAGAACGATTGTGATTATAGAAAGGGATGGATCAAAAAGAACACTAAAATAGAAATGAAAGTTTTCGACCAATGAAGCACAAATCGCTAGAGAAAGGGAGAAACGATGGAGGATTAGGGTTAGGAGATAGAGTTCAAAGCCTATCGAATATATTTATACCTCATCTGAAATGATGTCATTTAGAGGTAAAAAAATAAAAATTTAAAGGATATCAAGACAACATCGTATCATCAGAAGGTGCGCAAATGACGTCGTTTTGGAGGAAAAAAAGAATCAAAATGGGGTCATTTTGGCAGAATTAATATATATATATATCAAAGCGGCATCAGAATCAAAATGTGACGCTCCCATTTCTCGTTCTCCTATTTCGTTTTGTGGGTTAGATTGAATTAAATTTTTATTTCCTTTATAAATCTATAATGTTTTATCCCATCTTGTCTATCTTCACATGCTCCCAATTCTAGTCCCTATACCGAAGCTGTGAGATCTGGGTTTCATCGACATATAGTCAAATTCTTGGATTTGTGTTATAATTTTTTTACCATTTTCTTTCACTTCACTTTTCTAGCTGATTCTTTTTCAAAAATGTCCCAAATCTTAGTTCATGTTCTTTTAAGTTTCCCTTTCCTACCATCATGAAAAAATATAGAATCTTTGAACCGTCTAAAATTTTTGGCTTTCTGGAAAAAGGAGAGAACTTAATTTGAAATATTTATAATTTTAAATTTTATCTCATTATTCTTGCTTTCCCCGGTATATGCATGTGAAAATAATCTTGATATGGTTTTTCCATCTGCAAGTGAGCTGTTTTTAGTTCTTGTTTCTTCGAAGATATCAAGTAGTTAAGTGGACAGCTGAAAGTGCCTAAAACGGAGAACAATGAAATGCTCGAGCAGAAGGCTCTTAATTTATTTGTGACGTATAAACAAGAAAAGAACAAGGAACCTTTCTATTTTCCGTTTTGATTATTTATGTCTTTTACTTCATGTGTTGCTTCAATTGTTGGATCGTGATAAATGATACCTTAGTGTAAGTGCATATTCTCCATTACTTACTTTATCTCCTTTTGGTATTAGGTATGTAATGAAGAATATAATCCATTCTGGCCTGCCCCTGCCATGCAACCTGATAATGCACAATTCTATCCTTAGAAAGAACACATCACCGACTCGGACTCCCAGGACATTGCTTATGATCGTCTTGTCACAAATTTAACCATAAACTACTTACACACTCAATACATGTTTTTAATCTTAATAAATTATGATTAATTGAGCGGATTGTACTTAATTAAGTGAAATTATGTGATTTGTATGCGAAGATCCAATGTGAGTGCAATTGGTGCGAAAAATGGATATTTTTAGCTCAATTGGAGATTGATTCGGGCACTTGAAGATCATCATGTTTGCAATTAATAAATTGGAAGAAGTATTGGAGAAATTGGATGAGATTCATAATTTCAGTCAAATATCATTCTGAGTTGATTGGACCTTACTTTAATACGAAACCAAACCGGCTATCCCGAGAACTTGATCATTGACTCTGATACCATTTGTTATAGATTGAGCCAATTTGCAATGATCTGGTGATAGAACTTATACCACTTGTTATGAATATTAAAGACCAGAAATATGGGCAAGATGAAAATAATGAATCACACTAATATAAGATTTACTTGGAATCCCAAATCTGGAAAAACCTCAGTGAGAGGTTGAGAATTCACTATGATTAATATCAAAGAAGTACAAAAAGATCTCGCAAAACTCTCAGCCTATCTCTAAATATGCTAATCTATCTCTCTATAACCTAGATCCTCTCACTTAGATGTTCTCTCGGTGCTATACAATGTTTTACTATTTTCTCAATATCTCTTGAGCATATGTGGAAACTCATTACAAGTGTTTTGGATGAATCACAACACAACAATTACAATTAGAATCGCAATAGGAAACTTTTCTCCTAAACAAGTGGTGCCTGGGTGCCATTGGCCGATGCCCAAGCGTCACAGTCGAGGCCTAGGCGTCGACTCCCTGCCTCCATTCTTCAACTTTGGGTGCTTAGGCACTGGACCTAGTGCTTGAGTGCTATCTCCCTAGTCCAAACCCTCCAAAGCCATTTTTCATCCATTCCAAAGTTATTTTCCAATCAAATTTTCAATTTTTGATGAATTTTGATCCATTTTCATACCTCCAAACTAAGAAGGCTTTTGTTCCTTTTATTAATTAGCCAACCTAAATCCTAATCTAAATTGGAATTTGGGTTATGCTCCAACAGAAAGCAAGTGGATCCAAGAACACAATTTATTGGTGAAATCATTCATATTATTCTTGAGATCCGACAACTAAGTTTTGGGAAAATATCAAAGTTTGTGAATCCAAAATATCTGACGTTCTTAACATTTCGAGGAAGGTACTCTCTCAGTCGAGCATTGGGAGAGGTGGATTGCAAGCACAAGAAAAACACAAGAATTAGAGATTCTTAGAATTCAACTTGGAAGAGATAGTTGAAGAAGATCGGGAAGCTAGAAGGAGATAGCAGATCTTGGAAGCTATAGGAAATAGATCGAAAAGTCTAGTGGAGTTGGCTAGACATCATCTAACTGTAGAAGAACGAAAGCTGATGGGTACATCATATCTTGGAGATTACAGAAATTACAACAGCGGGAACTAGTGTAATTTACTAGGCTGGAAACATATTGTAATCCATATTGTCTGTAGTTGAGGTAACTGGCTTGGTCCCTGAATTTTTTACCCAGTTGGGGTTTCTTCGTCATAATTTTGGTGTTCGTTATTTGTTGCTTTCTTTATTACTGCGATATTCAAATTTAGGGAAATTGACTTGTTTGATTAACAATCTAGAAATAATTAAAAGTGACTTGTTGCCTTTGATTGATTAATTTTTCACGTAAATAATAACAATTTCAGTAACTTAGTAGCCTTTAATTTGGTAATCCATAATTTTCAATTGGTATCAAAGACCAAATTCGTTCCTTGACCTATATTATCTAGATGAGTAATTCATTATATGTCCCTCCTTATTTTGGTGGTAGTAATTATGCCTACTTGAAGGTTAGGATGAGAGCTTTTTTGAAATCTATTGATGAGTATATATGGCCGAGTGTTGTGAATGGTTGTGTTGTACCTAGTTCTACGATTAATAATGAAATAATTCTCACTCCCATTTCAAATTAGATTAGGACAAACTTAGATGAATGTAACTGGAACATTAAAGCCTTACATGCCTTATTTATGGCGGTATCCCCGGAAGAGTTTAGGAGAGTGTCTATGTGTGAGGTAGTTAAAGAGGTTTGAGATATTCTACAGACCACACATGAGGGAACTCAAGCTGTTAAGAACTCGAAATTGCAAATGCTGACCACTAGGTTTGAAGAGATTATGATGAAAGAGAATGAAACTTTTGATAAGTTTTATGTGAGCTTAAACAATATAGTGAATTCTAGTTTCAACCTAGGCGAGAGAGTCCCGGAGCCTAAAATTTTAAGAAATATTCTTAGATCCTTACATGAAAGGTTTAGGCCTAAAGCCATTGCTATAGATGAGAGCAATGACTTAGATTTAATTAAGATTGAAGAGTTGGTTGGATCTCTCTAGACTTATGAGCTGACATTTGATAAACCCACAAACAATAAGTCATTGGCCTTAAAAACTGTGAGAAATAGTCATAAAGATCCCCGGATTCAGATTCTCCTAATGAAGAGGAGTTAGCATACTTTGCTAAAAAATTTCGAAAAATATTTAGGAATAAATAAAAACCTCAAGAGAAGCATAGAAATTATCCAAGTGAGTCTACGAGGAGTTCTAAATCTGTGAGATACCATAATTGTTGAGGTTTTGATCATGTTAGGAGTGAGTGCCCTAGCAGTAGGAGAAGTTCGGATAAGACTATGAATGCTACTCTCACCAATGACGAGTCTAACTCGAACAATCCGAGTGAGAAATCCACTCATGAGGAAAGTGAAAAATATATTGCCTTTACTGCTAGGGTCAAGGAAAGATTTGACTAGGGGAGTGAAAGAGAAGATAACTTAGATAGTGATGAGGATTCTGATAAAGAGACTATGAGTGAGAAAGATATTCATGAGGCTTATGATGAGATGTATGAGGAGAGTCTTAAGATTCTTACTAAAAAAAGCCTTGAATGCAAAGAATAAGGAGCTTGAATTGGAAAATGAGAAGTTAGTAGCGCATATTAAGGAATCTACCTCGATCCTGAGTGAAGTAAAATCTATGAATGAAACTTTAGAGACTCAGAGTTGACAACTGAGAAAAAGACCTTAGAAATCTAGTTAAGAAACTTCTAAGTGATTTAGAATATTCTAAGTCTCAACTGGTTGCCTTCTCTAGTGGTTCTGAAAAGTTAGATAACATTTTAGGAATGGGCAAACAGGTTGGAAATAAGGGAGGTCTAGGTTTTAAGGAAAATATTGCTAGTACTTCTAAGACCACGTCTGTCCCTGCCACTGACCAGTCCAAACATATGCCTAACCCCGGTCTTAAGGATAAGAGATTTTTTAGATAGAGGTCTACTAGACAGCATAGGACCCGTCGACCTAGGAATAGATGTCAGCGTCTACATAACCTTTGTCGTAGGTTTGTCCCGACCTGTTTTCACTTCGGTGAGTTAGGACACATACGCCCTAGACGTCATCAATTCCTAAATAGACAAAGAATCAAGAGCTTTAATAAGAACAAGTGAGTCATTTGAAAAAGTTAGTGACACAATTGTCTGGGAATCGTTCTCGTACTAGGCAAGTCTGGGTGAAAAAGTGTGATCTTAAAAACTTTGATATAGATCACATTGCTCTTAAAGGTAAGACCACTCACATACCTAACTGATTATATATTTTTGGTGCATGCATGTGCTTAATTGTTACGCGTTATTGACTTTTGCATGCATCACATTTATTTGTTTATTTTTTTTAAGTTTCTGCATGTGCATTTTTAGTCATGTTTGCACTGGTACATGCACGTTTTATTTTGATTTTGTGTGTGACACATTCATTTTTTAGAAAAGAAAAGAAAAAGAAAAACACAAAAAATTCAATTAAATATAATTTTTTTTTTTTGATAACTGTGGATGTCCAGGCCAGCTTGTGCGCACCTCGACTAATCCCACGGGACCCTGAAGTTTACAGCCGTTTCTCACCTCAGTGGCCCTGAGGGGACTCGAACTGGTGACCATTGGGGAAATTAGAAATGTATTTGAAAAACAAAAAAAATGGGAATGGTAACTTTATTACAACATAATATATGACATTCTTAAACTTGCATGTTGTGATCGTGTATGGACATAATTGATAAGTTGTAGCCTAGTTTCCATTACTTTCTTGGGCTGATATGGAGTAATTAGTATATGTGTCTTCATATACCATTGTATTGCACACACACACACTATGATATTGTAAATGGGACTTAACCGCATGTGTGAGATTTGTGATGACTGTCACTTGTTTGTAAGTTGATTTTGAACATGAATTGACCACTTTTAGTAGACCTAAGCCTAAGTATATCCCATAATAAGCTCAATACCTTAATTTTCTTCTTCGCGGCTATTTGACTCGAGCAATTAAGCAAGCGGGTGTCTCAAAACCTTGTGCCTATGGTCAATTGACTTGGGTTAGACCTAAAACTCGCTACACGGGTCGTCTTAGTTACTCAATGGATAAGGACTTGCACTTAGATAAAAATGATGAGCTTGAAATATGTGAAAAATTATATATGCTCAAATTTGTTTTAAAAAATTGATATATAACAAAAAGGAGCATTAATTTATAGGTCCCTACTGTGCTTCATGGTTTGACTTTTATTAATAGAGTATATACTTGTTGGCAGTGATGTTTAGCATTTTTCTTCTCACAAAATTAAAGTTTGAAGTCATGTTTGCCTTGGATTAGTGATACTTTACACACATGAGTCACTTATACAATTTACTCCATTCTAACCCAAACTGAGTATGTGAGGGATGTTTACTAGTTATTTATGCTTGTGCAAGCTATCAACTAATTTTTTTTTTTTGGACTGTTATATATTCATGGTTAAAATTGAATTTGAAATTGCACCCTTAGTTATTCGTGACAAAAAGGGGGAGATTACAGAGAATATAAACAGAGGGGCATTGAATGAAATTAAGATTTGTATTTTCGAGTTTGAGGGGTTGTTGGGGAGATACATTTGCCTACTGCATAAAAATATTAAGAGTTCGCAGTAAGGAGGAGAATGTGCATTGCATATCATATGCATATTTGTTTGAGTTTTGATGTTTTATGATGTTAATGTTTCGATTAAAAGTTTGCAGTTAGAGTGGGAGCATGTACATTGTATATTTTATGCATAGCTGTTTGAGTTTTGATGTTTTGTGATGTTAATGTTTCGGTTGGTGTTTTGATTGACATTAATGTCACGTCTCAAACTAGCATGCTTATCTATATTCATAAATTTTTGATATCTTGTATCACATGCTTTTACACTGGGTATTGAATTTTTTATTTCAGGAAACAAGTATATCAAGGAATGCAAGAAGTAGAAGAACTTGAGTAACTTGGGTAGTTTCATTTGATAGTTTGATTTATTTTACTACCTTGACTTAATTTGTATAGTTTTGTCACAAAATGCCAAATTGGGATATTGTTAGGTTCAATATTGCAATTGGCAATTTTGTTAAAAAAAGGACTTAAATTAAACATGTGTAAAACATGTGTAAAAGTCAATGAGTGAAGTGCAATTTCGTATAGTTGAGTTAGGTAACCTACAGTTTGAGTTCGAGTTTGGAAACAAGGAAGAAGCGGAGCCAAAATTCGCTAGCATCTCGCCTGACTATTGTTCGAGCGACAGAAATAGAATCATTGTCACTCGTTTTCAGAAGAGTCGCGAGTTGTCCACTGAGAAAGAGACCTTAGAAATCTAGTTAAGAACCTTCTAAGCGATACTGCTTGCCTTCTCTAGTGGTTCTGAAAAGTTAGATAACATTTTAGGAATGGGCAAGCCGGTTGGAAATTTTTCCTCCCTTCTTGCCTTTGTGGCTGCAATAACATTGTCCCTTTGCGTTCTTTGTGGATGCAAGTGTAGCAACCGAAGTATGGGCGAATAGAAGTTGTTTTGGGTCATTGATTTAAGGTGTTTTTATAAGGTTGGAATTGGTAAATTGAGCCTGAAAAATCACAAATTTCAAAGAGCTTCCGCAACAATACCTAATAAGAAAAAACATGAATTAACCGAAAATGGAGGATCTAGAGAAAGACGAACCTTGCAAGACTACATGACAGTAGACTCGAAGCAAACCCTGGCAAACTCGAGCTGACCCATGGAAGACAAACCCATGGAAAACCCCGACAAACCCTATAGGAAGACGAATCTAGCAAGAAGACAGCAGGACAGTAGATTCGAAGCAAACCCACGCATTTGCACACCCAGGGAGACCCACGACAAACTGGGAGATAAGAAGAATTTAAGGCTGAGATTGTTGATTTAGTGCAAACCCAAAGGAAAGAGGGAGAATGACAGAGGGAAACAAAAATTATGAGTTCATATTTTACAACAGTTCTTAATTTATTTCGACAATGTTTTAGTAAAAATCATGTTCTACGTGGCAGCTGGTACTCTAGCTATTTACCTTTTAATACGGTTCTTTAAATAACAGTTTCCTTAATGAAAAAATTACAACATTTTTAATTTGTTATTGTCTAAAGTGTTGTCTTTTACCAGTTTTGTTGTAGTGTTAATATAATACATACCTCATGCTTTGATTTTCAACTGAGACATTTTGTAAATAAAATCATTAGAGAATTTATTAAAAATAATCTTTTTGGAAAATATAGATATTATGGCTATGTTTGAGCCCCATTTTTTGGAAAATGGATTTCCTAATAATGATTTATTTATCTGAGAATATATTGTAAAAAGATAGGAAAAAAGTTCGAGTTTACATGTAAAATTATTTCATTAGAAGAATGTTTGATTGAAAATAAGTTAGGAAAAAAATAAATTCTTAAGAGTGTGAGACTCAAACATGGACGTTTACATTTAGTTGAACTAAAATGTAAATATGAGGATCAAAGAAAACAAGGTTTCTCTTATTAAAAGATGAAACCCAAAAACATACACAACGCTAGAATACAATTTACACAATGCACATCAATCTGTTTTTGTTTGTAGCAGTTCCTTAACTTTGAAAATGTTGTTTTTTCTCTTAACCTAAAATAAGTTGATAACCAACATGAATTCATATAAGTTTCAAAAATGAATTGCCATCGTATTATCTTGACTGTTTCTGAAGAAACTTCAATTTTAATTTAGATTTGCCTTCACAATTACTTAAGAACTTCATTTATTAGAGCCTTCAAATTCGTTTTGGGACATTATAGAAGATGCAATATTCAAACATGTCTCATATTATTAATTTTCTCAGCAACCAAAACATAAACTAAAAATAAAAATTTATGTAACATTTAAAAAAACCATAAAGTCTGAATTTTTAATCCTCGTTTCCCCATCTTTCTTCATGAATCCTAAATTTCTAATTTGACTGAATCAAATAGCTTATTATCTTTACTTAATTTCAGAATAAAACAAAAATACCGAGTAGAGCTTTTTAGTGCTCTTTGTTGGGTTTATGAACACTACATATCTTCACATTGGTATGATATTGTCCACTTTGGGTCTAAACTCCCATGGATTTGCTTTTGGACTTTTACCCCAAAATGCCTCGTACCAATGGAGATATTGTCCTACACTTATAAATCCATCATATTTCTCATGTCTAGCCGATGTGGAACTTGGAACTTCTTTTACTCTCAACAATCCTCCCCTTAAACGAATGACCACATCATTGTGACCTCCCCTCAAACGATAATCCACCCGCTAATCATCTTGTACCGCCGTTATTGCCGTCGCCCTCGATCAAACGAGACCCGCCGCCTGACCACCATAATTTTTTTATGTCAGGAAGACTTTCGACACAATGCATCTTAAATGCGGATGATTTTTTACTCACATCGTGAGGCTAATTACGGGATCTCCACCACGCTTTCCACTGCGTTCCTCCGGCTAAGTCTGGGCTTGGCTTTGATACCACTTGTTCGGTTTATGGACACCATATATCTCCACATTGGTATGATATTGTCCACTTTGTGCCTAAGCCCTCATGGATTTGCTTTTGGACTTTTACCCCAAAAGGCCTCATACCAATGGAGATATTGTCCTACACTTATAAACCCATCATATTTCCCATGTCTAGCCGATGTGGGACTTCTTTTACTCCCAACACTCTTGATAGCATCCATCGAATTCTTTGGAGCCTCCTGGTAATACTGGGCGTCACCCCCACAAAAACCCAATCTTGCACTGTCAATAAAAAAAATGAGCACCACCCCAAGTGAAAAACGAATTAAACTAAACTATAGGATTTGATTGAACTGCCAGATATAAGACAATCGTATATAACCTCGACAATCGAGAAACGAGAATGATGGGCCAGTGTACGTACTATCTTTTTCATTGTTCGAAAGAAACTATGTACACACACGATTGCCCCCTAAATTCAAATCATTCATGTAAAAATGGATTGGTTTTTCCACTCGAAAACTTGTCCTAAAAAACAGTAGTTACTTCTTTGGACGGATTGAGAATTGAAGTCATCCTAATTGGCTCTTAGAGTAGCAAGTGACTTGAATGCATTATTTATAACTTTCCTTTTCTGCAAGCAAACGAAGAGAACGGAGTATTGCAAATCAATTTCAATAATTTTTATTTTCTACATTAATCCTAGTTTCCAATCAAATTGAGTCAAATGGCTTACTATCTTATTAAACCAATGATACTATAAAATTCTGAAAACAATTACACACAGAACAAAGCCTTTTTAGTGCTTTTGATAAGAAGCCTTCAAATTCTCGAGTCACCTGCTGATATTCGGCTTCACTCCGTGAAAAATGATATCTTGTAACTTGCCATGAGTAATCTGTTCCAGCATTCACCATGATTTCCTTAAAATGCGAACTTGAAACTTCATATTTACTTATGTTGTCATCTCCAAGGCTCTGGCTTGTGGGAACATAATCAATCCTCGCCGGGCCCTGCACATGGAACCCGATGATGCACAATTCCATCCTAAATAGAGAACACATCACCCACTGAAACTCCTGGGATATTGCCTAGATGCTCTTGTCACAATTTAACCTTAAACTAACCTGTTTCTAAGTGTAGCTTCTTTAAATTCCCTGCGCATACTCCTGTCAGGGCTCAGCATATCATGGTTCTTCTCTTCTGCAATGGAGAAGACGAGCAGAGAGTCTTATAGCATCTCGGTAAGGGGAATGTGAATCCAATTGTAGCTGTGTTTCTTCAAGAATTCTTTTTCCAAAGACTTCTCTGTCCTGCCTGATTTCTGCACCATCGTTCGTTTCAACAACACAGAAAATCAGAAGTCCAATTTTCTTAATCTTCCTAGGGCAGTATCCGGTGCAGTCAGTGCTCCCTAATCTGGTTCGCATCATTGATCTGAAGCCTAATGACCACAGCTACTAACGGGACAAGATTTACCGACCCGGATGCACTATGACTCTCTGAGTGTCTTCTCTTTTGAAGATGAGAAGATCCGCAATATGTTGAGCCCTCAGGAGAGAATGCTTTGGGGATTTCGAGGCAGCATACTTATGAAGCGGGGTGGTCTTACGGTTCAATTGTGACAAGAGGATCGTAGGCAATATCCGGGAGTTCCAGTCGGAGATGTGTTCTTTTTAAGGATGGATTTGTGCATCATTGGGTTGCATGGGCAGGAGCAGGCCTGGATGGATTATGTTCTTTATTGCATACCTGAAAGCAAAAAGGAGATCAGAAGTTAGTAATGGAGAACGTTCGCATAAATTTTATTCTTTAAACAAAGCTATCATTTATCATGATCCAACAATTGAAGCTACATATGCAAGTAAATCCATGGCAATAATAAGTTCAAGACAGCTACAGATGCAAAAAAATGGTATATATCTAACATTTATCAAGGTACTCGTGTTTCATTGCTTTTAAGAATGCAATTGTAATCCATAATTTAAAGATTTGATTGTCACACAAGTAGAGACTCATTTTTATGTGTAGAATTGACCATCTAACTCACCAAGAGTTTACGCTCCTCTCGACCACGAAGTTCTCGATCAAATGGAAGGGAATTTTTGCTTGCTCATAATGGCAAGCCTGTTATACTAAAAATTAAATACAATCATAGACCCACAAAATAGTGAAAGAAAATAAGCACATCTAGAACTTTATCACCATGTATATGAACAAATCAAAGAAAAGAAAATATGCATAGCTGACTCACAAATAAGCACAAATATGACTTTATCACCATGTATAAAACAAATCGAGGAAAAGAAGCCAAGCCGTCAAACATGACAGGCTAAATATATGAAGCCTGAACCAAAAATGTTCAGTACATTAAATAAAAATTTAAATTATTTTAACATGCACATAAAAGATACCGTAAACGACCGGTACCCAACAAATACAAAAGCAAAACATTAAAAATGACAAAATGGGCAATAACAGCACGATTTTGACACAAAATGAAGACACTGTTAATAAAAGATACTGTAAACGACATGCTGTAACTGATATGCAGCTAAGCTGCCTAATATAATGGACCAAAACCACAAAATCAGAAAACAACGTGAGGTAAATGAAATCAGACACGAATTAAAGAAATTTGACCAGATCTGTAATGTTTTCTTACAACAACAAAAAGTCGAGCAAGACAAAATAATTTTAAATTTTGTGTGTTGAAAAAGAGTTTAAAATGACAAAACAGCATGGAACCGTCATATACCAAAACAAAATACGAAAAAGGACTAAATCAACAATATTAACATAATTTCATTGACTTTGACCATAACATACCTTTAATGGGGGAAAAAAAAAGCAGCTAATCAGTCGAGCACAATGGAGGAAAAAGATGAAACCCGCTCTAAAGAATCAACAGACACCTTACATTCTATAAAATCAAACGAAGCATGAAAGATACCAAATAATAACATGCATTTGACAAAATTAGACTCCCATTTAAAGCATCTAAACAAATCTGTAAAAATGTTATCCTTTCAAACAACAACAACAACAAAAAGCCCAAAAAAATATAAATTTTGTGTTGAAATATAGTCAGAAGTGGATAAAAAAGCAGAGACCCACCACCATATACCAGCAAAAAATACTCAAAACTGAAAAAACAAACAATAACAATTTAATTTCAACAATTTTTACAATTCGATCAAATAGATGAAACCAAACAAAAAAGTTAGGGAACAATTTACGTTTTACAAAATCAGACAAATGTTGAAAGATTTCAAATTTGAAGAAAGTGCATTTAACGTAATCATAAAAACATTTAGATGATTTACACCGGCCTCTGTAGCACGGACACTTCAACGAGGTTGGCGTATTCGTGTCCGACATGTGTCCAATACCGACACTCCTCCAACACCCTACCATATCATTTTTCTTTTCCTATTTGAAATATTGCATATTTTTAACTAAAAATGTTTATTAAATAACAAATATGTACTCAAATTTTAAATATTTCACTAAGAAAAATTATAGCAAGCATCAATCTATACTATATAAATAAAGAATTTAATTAATGTGCCGAGTACTTTTTTAAAAAATTGAGTTTCGATGTATTCGATACGTATAGTGTCGGACACACGTATCAGTATTAGTGTATCAATTATCGTAGACACCGACACTACCAATAGTTTAATAGAATAATAAAAATAATTATAAATTATGATTGTTGAGATAGAGTAGAAAATAGACAAAGCAAAAGACACCCACTAAGTATCAAAAAAAAATAGCCGAAATTGAAGAAATTAACAGTTTCATCAAATTTTACTATAACTTACCCATATGTTAAAAAATACAGCAAAGAACTAAAACACAATGGACCAAAGAGGTGAAATCAAAGCCAAAAAACTCAGCAAACACCCTACGTTTGACAAATCAATAATAATAATATATTCTCATCAAATTTTAGCATAACATATCTGCAAATTGGAAAAAAAAAAAAAAGAAGCATAATCGAACTAAACAGAATGGACCAAAGATAGGCAAAACAAAAGCCTAAAATTCAACAAAAACCCTACGTTCGATAAAATCAGAGAGAAATTGAAAGGATATGAACAGAATTCTTTTTTTTTTTTTTCCACAAAACCAAGTATATAAAACCTAAACTGAAAACTTGACAAAAACCTAGTTTAAGCACAATTCAACAAAAAGTGAAAACCAAACAAAAACATGCATTTAACAAAAGTGGACAAACATTTAAGGCCTTTATACAAGTCGAAACATTTATTTCTGCAAATACCATGATCAACAGAAAACTAAAAATGGATTCTACATTTTGTGTCCTGAAAAAGAGTAAAATATGAATAAAATAGCACCAACCCAAGTTACACCAAAACAAAATTCCCAAATCTTAATAAATAAACAATAATAAATTTATTTCATCAATTTTTACAGTTCCAAAAAAAAAAAGGATGAAACCTAAACAAAAAAAGATATCAAACATTCTATATCCTATAAAAAATTGAAAAAACTAACAGAACCAGCAAATAGAAAAATAAGATACCCAAAACTTAATAAATAAACATTAATGATACATTTTTTCACATTTTACCATAACATATCTGTAAATTGAAAAAAATGCGACACAGAACTCAAACACAATAGACCAAAGAAATGAGATTCAAAAGAAAAACTCGACAAGCACCCCTAAGTTCGACAAAATCATGCGGAAATTGAAATGATCTGAATCAATTTCTATTTATGTTGTTTTTTCAAGTAGACCAAATATACAAAACCCAAACCAAAGTTATATAGAAATCCTGCATTTAAAAAAATCAGGAACAAAATGAAAAGATGTAAACACATCTTTAAAAAAAAAAAACTCCTTCAAACACGGCAAGTGAAAAACCTCAATAAAGAAGTATTAATAAAGGAGATACCTTCTACATAGAAGAACGATTGTAATTATAGAAAGGGATGGATAAAAAAGAACACTAAAATAGAAATGAATGTTTTGGACTGATGAAGAACAAATCGCTAGAGAAAGGGAGAAACGGCGGAGGATTAGGGTTAGGAGATAGAATTCAAAGCCTATCGAACATATTTATACCTCATCTGAAATGATGTCATTTAGAGGTAAAAAAATAAAAATTAAAAAGAGATCAAGACGACATCGTATCATTGGAAGGTGCACAAACGACGTCGTTTGGGAGGAAAAAAAAAAAAGGAATCAAAATGGGGTCATTTTGGCAGAATTAAAAAAGAGATCAAAGCGACGTCGTATTTATGATGTATAAAATTATTTATATTAAATGGAAGAGCCCCTTATGGGAAGATCACTGCGTCCAAATATTAACATGGTATCATAGCTTACCTCTAGAATCCATCGCCGAATCCTTGATTTTCACTTTCCGTCTGCCTACATAGTGGTTGGAGTTGGTAATTGAATTTCTTGTTCTGGGTATTTGATATCTCTGGATGGTGTCTCGCATTTGGAATTTTGGTTCGACCGATATGTGGTTGACATATTGGTTGGTGAGGATCGTTGTCTTCACGTCGACGGTAGTGGTGTTCAATTGTAGCGTGAACAGGTTTCGATTTCCTCTTCACCGGTGGGTATCAGTTAAGTGTGGCTGAGTTTTTTAGGTGATCGGAGTTGGATCAAACATTTATGTGTGTGCAATCGGTGTGATACAACATCTCAATTTTACACTGACTTCATGGTTATGTTTGTATTGGTGTGGGCTGCCTATTTATTTGAAGTGGACCTAATTTTGTGGGCTGATTTTATTTAGAGTGGGCTGTTTTTGCTGAAAATTTGTTTGGGTCGCAATATATTTTATTTTGTGGGTTGATTAAGTTTGGGCTGTTATAATTTGTGAACTAAGAAGCTATGTCGATTGAGGATTTCTGTGTTAAGTTCACGGGAAAGAATTACTCTATATGGAAATTTCAATTCAAGATGTTTTTAAAGGGAAAAGAGCTTTGGGATCATATTGATGGGTCCTTTAAAGCATCTCAAGATACTAAGGATCTTAGTGGGAAAGAAAGGATGCTCGTTTTATTTCTTAGATTTTGGCATCTATGGATGCACAAATGATGAATAATTTGAGCTCCTTCACTACTGCTAGGGAGATGTAGGAATACTTAAAGCGAATTTATTATCAAGACAATAATGCACGACGATTTCAGTTGTAGTTAGAGATTGCTAACTACAATCAGGGTAATCTTACAATTGTGCAGTATTATTCTGGTTATTTTGAACTTGTGGAGTGAGTACTCTCACATAATTCATGCGAAGGTCCCTGCGGTGGTCTTATCTACACTACAAGGAGTTCAAGAGGTTAGTAAATGGGATAAATTTCTTATGAAATTACAACTCGATTTTGAATTGGTTCGAGCAGGTTTATTAAATCGTGATCTAGTTCCTTCATTAGATGTATGTCTGAGAATGAAGTCATCCTAATTGGCTCTAAGAGTAGCAAGTGATTTGAATGCATTATTTATAATTTTCCTTTTCTGCAAGCAAACGAAGAGAAAGGAGTATTGCAAATCAATTTCAATAATTTTTAGAGGAAATTGCACCCAATGTCATTTTTTGGATTAGTATTTACAAAAATGTCACATTTTAATTATTTTGACAACATTGTCACTTGAAGACTTTTATGCCCCTCAAAAAAATTTAAATGCCTTACATGTCCTTAATTAAAGTTGATTTGACTAGATAAAAATATAGTACAAAGAAGTGTAAAAACATCACATAACCCCCACCCCCACCCCCACCCGCACCCCGCATCAAAAGGTTATCTTCTTTAACTCTACTCTCCCTATTTGCAAAAGCAAGATAAACAAAACCTAAATCTTTATTGCTCCGGCTTCCGTCGTTGCAAGCGTGTGGAGTTTCCTTTGGTAAAGTCGTGTTTAATAACCTGGAGAGAGCAATTTCAATGGTGGCCCCAATTATAAACACCGAGGAATGGAGATGCTTATTCAACTAATATTCGTGTCACTCCGATTCTGAATGTTTCGGTTTGTTCACTTCATGGCTAATCCAAACATGGTAGCAACAACAATGGTGTAGCAATAGAGGACAACAAAACCATATCAAAGAACCATACAGATTGAATTTGAGAGTGGAAAGCATGTTTTGCGGTAACACTTTCACTTTTTTTTCCTTTTTTACTTTTAATGTCGAAGCTTTGAGTTTTCGACAGTGATTAATGAGTTCCATTTGCTATTTTTCTGGGAAAAAAAATTAGATTGGTTTTATTTAGATTGTAGATAAATGAGGGATTTTATTTGATTTGTGCTAACTCAAATGCTAGATTTTCTCCAGTTCTTTAGCTCGAGTTACAGGACATAGTCTGATATCTGTAGAGCTTCTTTTAATGTGGGCGTGTCCTGAATGTTCGTCCTCGTGTGCCCCAGGTATGATTCCAACCAATGGTTCATCCTCATGGACCCCAGTTATATTGGTTAAAGAACTGACGAGATTTGCATTACATCATCCATAAAAAGGATCCAGCAAACAATAATTAGAAGTAGACAATAATTAGATAATTTTTTGCTTTTGAATATTAGTTTTTTCTTTCCACACAAGAGATATATAAAAGATAACCTTACCATGTTTTCTGAGAAGGTCTGATGAAACCACCACACTTTGAAGTGGTGAGTAATTTATCATTTATAGCAATTTACATATCGTATGGAATAATTACATATCAATTACAATTAATATGAAATTGAAGAATGGAAAATATATGCAAAGTAATCTCCTAGAATTAGGTCACAAGGCCTTAGATTAAGGCAGAGTATCCTCAACACCCCCCGCAAGCTGAGAGTTGGATTGGAACAGACGTGAAGCTTGGATTTGAAAAAGTCAAAAAGTGGTTGATGAATACTTTTGGTGAAGATGTCAGCAACCTGTAGATGAGAGGGGACATACTGAGTGCGAAGTTTTCCAGCAACAAGAAGTTCCCGAAAGAAATGGTGGTCTAACTCAACATGCTTGGCCCGCTTATGACAAACGGGGTTGGAACTCAAAAAATGGCACTTTTGTTGTCGCATAAAAGAAGGAGCTGCTGTGGAATGGAGACCTTTAGATCATGAAAGAGATGCGTAAGCTAAAGTAGTTCAACTGCAGTGTACGCAAGAGTGCGATACTCAGATTCACAGCTAGAGCGGGAGACAATATGTTGCTTCTAGGCACACGAAGAAACCAAGTTGTCACCAAGATAAACAAAGTAGCCAGAGATAGAACGACGAGTGTCAGGATAGCCTGCCCAATCTGTATTAGAGTAAGTAACTAAAGCACTATGAGTAGTAGATGGGCAAAAATGAAGACCAAAATGAAGTGTGCCCTTGACATAGCGAAGAACACGCTTAACAGCAAGAAAATGTTCCTCCGTTGGAGTGTAGAAAAATTGGTTAACGGAATTGACAGCATGGGCAAGATCGACCGTGTAATGGTCAAGTACTGGAGGGCACCGACGAGAGACCTGTAGAGAGTGGGATCCAAAAAAGGTGTACCATCAGTAGATAGGTGATGCACAACAACCATGGGGTGTGAATCAGTTTACTGTCAAGTAATTGAGCTCGAGTAAGAATATCCCGTGCATATTTTAGCTGACTGATGAAGAGACCACCTACAGTTGCTGAAGCTTCAAGACCAAGAAAATAACTGAGAGGGCCCAAATCTTTAGTGGCAAACTCAGAATTGAGCTTGCAAGTGAAGCTATTGATAAGAGATAAGTTGTTGCCAGTAACAATAATATCATCAACATAAAGAAGCAAATAGATTATATCAGATTGTTTATGGAAAATGAAGAGACTAGTGTCAGTACGACTGTAGAAAAATCCAAGTACAACAAGAAATGAGTTGAAGTATTGAAACTAGGCACAAGGTGCTTGTTAGAGACCATAGAGGGCTTTTTTCAACTGACAGACACGATTATGAAAGCGAGGATCTATGTACCCAGGAGGTTGCTCCATATAAACATTTTCAGTGAGAGTACAATTGAGAAATGCATTCTTGACATCAAGTTGGAGAAGAGGCCATCTGTTGGTGACAGCAATAGAAAGCATAGCACGAACAGTGGTAGCTTTGATAACAGGGCTAAAGGTGTCAATATAGTCAAGACAAGGTACCTGAGTATAGCCTTTGGCAACAAGGTAAGCTCTAAAACACCCATTTTGAACCCACAATGTTTGTGTTAGCGGGTCGCGGGACCAAAATCTAGGTTTGGTTATTTTGCAAAGCACGAACTTCATCATCCATAGACGCAAGCCAAGCAAGATTTTTAGCAGCAGATTTGAATCCTTTAGGCTCAGTAGATACAAGCAGAGCAGAAAGAAGACTAGAGGATCCTAAAACACTAAAATATGCCGGATGACGAGTTTTAAAAATACCAACCTTAGCTTGTGTGAGCATAGAGTGAGAACCCAATGGGAATGCTAGAGCGGGAGTGAGATCGGTAATGTGAGGGTTGGTGGTAGACTCAACAAAAGGTAAGGTCGGGGCTGGGTGCGATGAAGGGCCTGTAAGAGAGTTAGTAGCCTACAAAGACTCATCCATTGGGTCAGTACAAATAGCACATGGGCTTGATCCGAATGGAGAAATAGGTGGGGAATGGTGATCAGGAGAAGAGGGAGGTACTTTGATATGCAGCATGTTGGGTTCCAAAAAATTGGAAAAATGGAGAGAGGATATGGGCTGAGACCGAGATTTATCTAGAGAGGGAAAATGATTTTCATCAAACTGGGCATGTCGGGTGATATATAGCCTAGAGGTGGTGAGATCAAGACAACGAAAACCTTTATATGAGGGACTATAACCCAGAAAAATGCATGGAACGCTATGCGGGAAAATTTTGTTAGGCATATAATCACACAAGCAAGGATAAACATGACAACCAAAGGGATGGAAATTTGCACAATTAGGAAATGAACGATAGAGAGACCCCAAAATGTGACTTACCTCTATGAAGTGGTGTAGGCAATCGGTTGTTGATGTAAGTTGCAGTGTTGAAGGCATCAACCCAGAAGCGGGGATAAAGATGAGAGTGAAAAAGAAAGGCTAGACCTATCTCGATAATATGACGATGTTTTCTTTCAGCGCGACTGTTAGGATTGATACCACTTGTTGTGATACCAATCACCGGATTGAGATGCTGAAGTTATATGGTAAAGTAATAAAGTATTTGACCAAGAATAAAAGAATAAAATAAGATAAGAAGATGACACAAGAATTATGAGATTTTATTGCATCAAGAATAGTAGAGAAGAAAGAAAATTATTACAATGATCCTAAAAGCTAGTAATCATAAGTCTCACACTATAAAATTGTATAGAAAAGCTTAGTATTTATAGGAAACATGTAGGGGACGTCCAAAACCTCTTGGTAGAGTTGTTGATAAAGAATGATGCCAAAAATTGAGTCCAAAACGAAGTAGGAGAAGAAAAACGCTAAAAAACACACATTTGGGCCGGGAAACTTGTTGCGGGCCCGACCCGGCCCGGGTCCCGATGCCTAGGCGCCAGGGGTTCTACCCCATAATTTCTTTCCCTCAGGTTAATGTTCCAGAAAGTGTCTTTTGCCATCCAAAAATCCTCTTTCATGTCGAACTCCTAATTATCATTGAAATTTGATCTTCATAACTTAGAACTATACAAACTCAAATACTTTATACTTCTTCCAATCATCCAAACACCAAATTTTCAACTCCAAATGAGTTTCCAAAATAGAACTTCAACTTGGCACAAGACTCCAATATCATTCCAAACTTGAATTCTTCATGACGTGCACTTCAATTAGAATTCTTCAATTACTTCAAACAAGGAATTCGAGTCACACCCAAATTCTAACAGTGACCATTTTGAGCAGGTGTGTATGGACAAGAGAGTTGATGATGGATACCAGAGGTGCAAAGGTGATCCTTGAAATGATTACTAATGAATTTGGCACCTCCATCACTCTAAAAATGTTTACAATTGGCTAAAAACATAATAAAAATCAGATTTTAATTTCTAAGGACATAACCAAGTGAAGCGAGAAAAATCATGTATAAAGAGAACATAATAGGCAAAAAATAAGGTGGATTCGACAGGGGAATGACCCCATATATCACAATGAATTAAATCTAACACGTTAGATGATGGTCGTTCATTACGTGAATAAGGCAAATGATGATTTTTCGCAAGTTGGCATGTACCAAACAGTTTTGGAGAAGGCAATAAAGATGTAAGAAAAAATATGACCATTTTTATTTAAAAGAGAAACAACAGAATGATTCACATGTCCAAGATGAGTATATCATAAATTATATAAAGCATTAAGAGATTTATTTTTAAGAACAGAAATAAAAGCTGAATGTCCATGCTCCAGCACATATAAGCCACCATCTCTTTAACCGGTTACCACCATCCTTCCCGTTTGGCGATTCTGGACGGTGAAAAGATTCTTAGTAAAGGTAACAGATAATGGAAAATCAGAGGTTAATTTACTAATTGACAATAGATTTTTAGTGAGATGAGGGTCAACCAAAACATCAAGTAAATGAAGATTTGGATTTGGGGAAATAATACCCGTATGGGTTATGGGTAGAGAAGAACCATTCCCTACAATTACACAATCATTACCCTTGTAAGTATTTGAGTAATCCAAAATAGATGGGTCGGTGGTCATGTGGGCTGAAGCCCCTGTTACACCCCATTCATTTATAGTCAAAGTCAAGGAACTATTTAGTCAAAGTTACTCAAGTAAAGACTTAAATGGAATAAATTATTTTATTGGGGTTATTTTACAAATTGACAACATTTGAAGGTTTAAGATGGATAAGAAATTTATCTTGGGGGTTTACTTATATTATTTGAAGATGATTAATTTTATATCCAAGGGAAGTTAAGGACTAAGGTTGTGTTAAATTGAAGAAGAGGGGTTCCTTTGCAATTTGAGGCATGAGTGGATTACATATGGCATATGACCAATTAACCAAAGTTTCCTTGGAATACATGGACAAGGTAGAAACTTCACGGCAGAAAGACGAATGAAGAGAAAAAAGAAAGAAAGGCGGTGGTGGAGTGGATATATATTGACCAAACCCAAGTTATCCGAATCTCCTTGTATACAACCCAACTATACACACACAGATAGAATAGTCTAAAGACAGAGAGAGAGACCGAGAGACAAGGAAGAAGAAAAGAAAAAGAAGAGGAAAGTTAAGCTGGGACATACCTATTGCTGGAATTTATTCTATGTTTGCTACTTCATCAGGTAAGAGTAGGAAATGATTTCATGAATTAATTGGGGTATGCTAATAGTGAACTAAAAATCATCAGTCTTAAGCTTAAATTTTGGGGCTATATTAAATGTTGTCTATTATTTCTAGAGATGAAAGAAATTGAATAGGAAATATTGAAGTTCAGGAAATGCGTTTATGTTGGGATTAATTAGATTTGAATAATATACAAGTGTAAACCAGAAATCGGAATTAGAGGAAGTTTGTTTGAGATACTGTGGAATTAAACTATGCTAATGGAATTGTGTTGGGGTGTGAAGAATCATATGGAATTGAATGACGTCGATTGAGAGGGAAAGGGGCAGACTGAAATGGAATTAAATTTGATAAGAGTTGTTCACGAAAATATTTATTCCGATTAAAACCACCGCAAGTGTACGGTATGTTACAAGTAATAAAGTGGACTTTTTGAGTCCGAATATCGTTCCCACAAGGATTGATTAGTTCTAATTCTAATTATCATGACCTTAACCGAAACAAATAAAAGATAGAGATGTTATAATGAAATTATAACTAAATGAATTAAAATTATGCAAGAATGAATAAATGAATTAACTAAATGCAAATTGGATATGAATATGATTTGAGTTATTTTCTAAT
>CAIGRF010411121.1:4522-19575 GCA_903798235.1 Fraxinus ornus
AAATAATGTGTGACGTACAAATTTTTTGATATGTGACCTCGAAATAATCTGTGACCAAAAAATTTGACGATATGTGACCAGTAAATAAATTCGTGACTTATAATTATGAATATGTGACCATTAATCACAAAAATGTGACTTTATTATCTTTATATAATAATAATAAAAACCTGAATTTTGAATTTTAAAACTATAAACCTGATTTTTGATTTGATGTATATTTATGAATTTTTCCCATATATATTTCCACGTTTTATAAACTAGACCATTGGTTTACTTGGCAAGTTCAAGTAGGCTATCTTGTCAATTCCCCCTCCTCCTCCCAGTCCTGATCTATGATTTATGAGAAACCCTTCGAAAACCCTAATTTCATATAAATCAAGAATTCAGAATATGAATAAAAGCCTCATATTTTTCATTTTTCAGTGACGAATCGACCGTGGAGAGTATTTCGACTTAGCGAAATGGAAATTTTCCTCCACAGATGCCGAAAAATTACTCCTTATTCATTCAAAACCCAAACAAGAAACCCAAAGCCCTCAATCCAATTACCTTTTGTCCGAAAATATTGTAATTCTAACCAAAGAATATGGTCAGATATCATAAAGCTGTTTTCCGACAAGTGGAGCAGTGATTCTGTTTATTCCAAATTGAAGCAAGATTTGAAGGACAAGGTTTCAAAATTGAAAGACGAGATTTTGATGCAAAATGATGATGTGGAGAAGATAGGGAAAGTGTTAGAAGAAAATGGGGTCGAGTTGTTTAGGAGTTATTCTGATGGATCTGCTGTAGTGGAGCTCTACTCTCAGCTAAAGCCTTCACCCCATCTAGCTTTGGAGGTGCTCATTTTTGTTTCTATATACTCCTTTTGTTCATAGTAGTGAAAATTTGGGTACATAACTATGATTTGATTGGTGTTAGTATTTATTTATTTATTTTGCTTGATATATTTTAGTAATTAGTATTACACTAGGTTCTTAATAACAGAATTAGCTCCATCAAATGCTTACTGGCAGATTTTAAATTGGCGAAGGAAACAATTGGACTATGCCTCTCCTATGACCGCAGAGGAGTATGCAAAGGGAATTACTATGGCTGGTAGATCAAAGAATGTTGATCTTGCAATTGAATTATTTAATGAGGCTGCCAATAAACAGCTAAAAACAGCATCTATATATAATGCACTCATGAGTGCTTACACATATAACGGTTTGGCCATGAAATGTCGGTCACTGTTTCAGCAGTTGAAGAAGGAAGCAACATGTACACCGACAGTTGTAACATACAACATTCTTATTTCCTCTTTTGGCCGTTTGATGCTTGTAGATCACATGGAGGCAACTCTTCGAGAGATAAAGGATTTAAATCTCTCCCCAACTGTCAATACGTACAATGGTTTAATCGCTGGGTATATTACAGCATGGATGTGGGATGAAATGGAGAACACTTACAGGATCATGAAGGCAAGTGATGTCAAGCCTGATCTGGACACCGATTTGCTGATGCTTCGAGGATATGCACATTGTGGTAAGCTGGAAAAGATGGAACAGGTTTATGAGATGGTAAGAGATCACGTCAATCAAAAGGAAGTTCCGTTGATTAGAGCCATGATATGTGCATATTGTAAGAGTAATGACATCAATAAAGTTAATAAGATTGAGGAATTGCTCAGACTAATCCCGGAAAATGATTATAGACCTTGGTTAAACGTGCTCTTGATTTGTGTATATGCAAAAGAGGATTTATTAGAGCGAATGGAAATTTCAATCAACCATGCTTTTGAACATAATGCATCCGTCACAACCGCTGGCGTGATGCGACGCATTATTTCTAGTTATTACCGTCACAATGCTGTGGACAAGCTTGCTGATTTTGTGAATCGTGCGGAGTCTGCAGGTTGGAAAATCTGTCGTTCTCTTTATCATTGCAAGATGGTTATGTATTCAGCACAGATGCGTCTTACTGAAATGGAGAGGGTTCTTGATGAGATGGATAGAGTGAATATGCACTGCACGAAGAAAACATTCTGGATATTGCACGAGGCCTATTCTCGGTGGGGTCAAAGAAATAAACTTGAGCAGGTTTTAGGGATGATGTGCAAGCATGGATACAGAATTTCTTTGGATACGCGAAGTTCATAGAAAATCCTTCCATTGAACAACACGTGTTGAAATTCTTAGAAACAATTAAATAATAATCACGATCATTCTGCCAGAGAGACGAACTACACATTTCATCAAATTTAAAGGTAACGTTCTCCTCTGTAATCCTGCCGTTAGTTGCCTCTTGTTTTTTTGACTCGTGAAGTATGTGTGTATTAGTGTTGAAATGGTTCAGTTCCAATATACTGGAGGACAAATGATAGTATAGTGGTTTTATTTCATGAGACTGCAGGAAACAATTAATGCAACCTCTTTTAACTCGTGTCTGTTGATTGTTGACATCGACCATTTATTTGCTAGCAATATGTGCAGATCTCCAAATTTATGTCAAGACTATATGTACATGTAGCTGTGTATCTTTGACCTTTTAGTATAGATAATCCTGTTGTATTTTAATAGACACTATCAATTTCATGAGACGACTAAGATCAAGTGAATTGTATCTATCAGAAAATTTTCAAAATTTAGTTATTAGATTTCTGCTGTGGATTTTGTGCACTACCATGTGGCATTCTTTAATGGTAATAGTTGCAAATACAGTAATATCCCTGATGGGTGTCGACAATATTAACATATGAGGGAACTGATCTGTTGAAGAGCAGGAACTCGTAGTTTGACGATTCCCTTAGTATGGTTGGAAGTTCACCAATCAAACTCGCTTTCAATGCTAATGAGTGAATGTTGTGGTGATCCGTGACAAATGTTCCGAGTTTTACGTATGTTAAATTTTGAGTGCTATTTTGGATTAACCAAACTTGTGTGGACAGGTCTGATTCTCATAATTATTATTGTTAAAGATCTCCAACGAATGCAATGGCAAATATTCGAATTTTCACCACAAATTAGACCCCGTTATCTCAATAACTCACAAATTAACCAACAGAAAACTCAAACCCACAAGATTAATTAGCCAAAAGTAGAGAAATGATAAAAAAGTTTCCCCAACTATTTCCCACCCACCTCAATTTAAAAATAAATAAATAAATTATGAGCAATACAGGAAATAATTGAAAAATTACCTTAGTCTCATTAACTTTTACTTCATTACTTCTGGCCATGAGGAGTAATTTCAAGAATCAAACTTCTAAAAATCTTAAGAGTTACACTGATCTCTTAAAAAACCTCAGTTTGACAAATATTCATAGAGCTCCATGATCTTTCTGGGCTCTATTCAGCATGAAAATTTGTTGGCCGTTGATGCTTTTCTTTTCCTGATTCCTTTCTCAGTTTTTCGCTCACCACACAACAAAGATAATGAAAAAGGGAACAAGAATCAGAAAAAGATAGAGAAGAAAATATATACGTACGGGAATAAAAATGAAGAGGGGAAACTAAAGAGGCAGTGTGGAAATTACTAAAATAGGTAAATTTTAGAGAGTAATGGGGAATAGAGTTAAAGGCAAAGAAAGAGACTACAAAAGCAACTTTTAAGTAGGCCTCACCTTATGTAATATTTACACACACTTTTATTTATTTCGTCTACATGTTTTCCCAATTTAAATTCATTTGTTTATGTTGTAAATCAAGGATATTTTATGGATGACTAATTTGTCCCTGCAACTCTAATTCTACCATATAAATATTAAGTCATTTTCTCAATAGAATACATGCATTGTATATTTGACTCTCATGCTCTCTTATTATTGGTTTATTTTCTAGTTTTATAACACGTTGTCAGCACGAGGTTCTAGCCAATTGAGTTAGGAAGAGTGATTCTTTTCATTCTGTTCAAAGAAAGACATATCTGATTCTCATAATGATGAAGCTGCTTGTGTTTCTAGACAATCTGGCAATTGCCTCTATTTGCACCACCAATTTCTACCCATTTTAAAGTACCAATAGGAGTTAAAGCAGCACTACAATAACTTCAGAAATAGTGACCATGTAAAATTTTCAAAATTCCTAGCACTAGTATGATGATAAAACTAATATTCAAGCTGGACGATTGATATCCTTGTATGGACTGATCAAGGGAGGATTACAATGTCAAATTTATTACATTTTTTTTTTTTGAGACTTTTAAGAACATGTTTTATAACATTGTTCACTCCAAATTCAATTGATAACCTGCTTTCTTGGAGGATTAGAAACATATGCTTTGGATGCATGGAAAAACACAAACATGAACTCAGGAGGTTCTTGTTTTGTGCTCAGTGTTTCAATAGACAATATTTTGTAAAGTGAAGATATCAACCATGACTACTGGCGATTCTAATTCTCTGTCCATATACCATATGATTTGCTGATGATGTAGATTATGTTATTTGGATGTTAAAGCGCTGATAATTAATTCTTACAATGTTCACGAATTCATCTACTGATAGGAATACATAATAGGTTCCTTAATTTATCAATTGTTCTGCAAACCTGGCTCCTCATCTTACTCTGAACCTCAAAATTGAGTCTGCTAATTCGATGACAATGGTGTAATTTTGTACAGAGCTCCCATTCAATTGTTGCACGTTGACTAGAGCTGCTGCACATGAATAGAATGCTGATTTCGGAGTAATAGAAGCTATCCTGGAAGACATCGTGCCTGGAGTCCTAGTGGTATGTTTCATGTGTGTTGTATACAAAACCTCATTTGCAGGGTTCAGAGTGAGCGGTGTGGATCATATTTAATAAATGAATAAAAAATGAAGATTTCATAGAACATTCGTACAATGCTTCAGATATTTTTTTTCCTAGGATTGTACACTATGTGACTTGTTCAAGCTCTCTTGTTGGCCTAAATTTGTACTTGTGGGCATGGGTGGAGGTGGCTAGTTAATTTAGTTTGTGAACTTTTTCAACTTTGCACCTTTTTCTTTCCCCTTTTTTGAGATGTATTCCCACTGATGCCAACTGTATGTCAAGTAATATGACATGCTAATGAAAATGATCTCATTCAAACTCAAAATTTCCTAGTGAGAGCATATTCTATTGTTATGATGTAGACAACTTCAAATTTGTCCTTGATTAGTAATGATCATGATACATTTATGGTTGTTCAAGATTCATCGTTTAGGGGCTCTAAAATTTGAATAGATGTTTTAGGCTGATTTTTTTAAAGATTTATTGTTACATTTTCAAGCATGTGAAATCTAAGAGATGGGGAATTTGGAGCGTCAGTGTTAAAAAGTTGTAAACAAGGTCCTTGCGCTCATAACTAGAATATTTTTTAACGCTTTGTGTTAGGGTCTGTTTGATAGACCACATTTTCCATGGAAAATGGAAAAAAAATTTCATTTTCCAACTTTTGTAGTGTGTGATAGGCAAAAAATTTTCGGAAAAATATTTTTCAACTTTTCAATTTATTTATTTATTTTTTGTTTTTGCAATTGGAAAAAATTCTAGACACAATGGTAAAAAAAAGTCACTTTTACTGACAATTTTCATGCAAAACAAAGTCAAACGAATGATATTCGGTATGATTTTTTTTTTTCAATTTTTTTTGAAGTTTTTTTTTGGTTTTGGCAATTGGAACAAATTTTAGACCCAATGGTAGAAAATATTATCACTTTAATAGACAATTTTCATAAAAAATGAAGTCAAACGGATACTAAACTTTCAATATTTTTCATAGAAAATTATATTAATCAAACACAATTAATTATAATTTCCAGCAAAACAATTTTTAAGAAATTTTTTTCACTATAAAACATTTTCTTTCCACCAATTTTCCACATTTCTACCAAATGGATCCTTAGTGAAAAGACTGGCCCAATTGCTGTGAATTTTTCTGGTATTTTGATGTCTATGCAAATGTAGAATCCAAATCTTTACCTGTACATGGACACTCACAAATTAAGTTTTCCGAGTTTTCCTCAAGCCATTTTGTCTACCGATGTTCATTTTGAGACTGCACATTTTCTTTCATTTTCATGTGCTGACACTCAACGTGGTACCTTTGTAACAAATTCAGGTAAAAAAAAAAACCTTGACTTGAATGGAAAATCAAGAATAATTCCCATTTTGTGTGTTTCCTTTACAAGAAATTTAGTAGGGATTGTTATCTTTGTATTTCAGTTTTGTGTTTTGATTGTCTGTTTTGAAATTGTTAAAAATGTGATTTTTTTGATATTTTGAAAACACTCAAAACGTGTTCTGAAAATTTTGTTGATTATAACTGAAAACACTAAAAATGTCAAATTTGTCAGATTTTCTTTGTAAAATTTTAACTTTTTTCAAAAACGCATTTTCGAAAATAGGAAAGAGAACGCGTTTTCACTATTTTGAAAAATTGAAAACAGAAAACGATTTGAAAGTAGTAAAGAGAATAAGTCTTTATTTTCTCCTCTTGTTCGTAGAAGATGTTTACTAGCACGTTCCTTTTGTTTAATCATAGATAGGTAACTTGTTTAGACGAAAGCTAATTGTATTTAAACAAATTTAATTTGATCTTTTCTCTGAAATTTTTGCAAGTGGAGAGTAAATCTATGTCCATAATGTTTTGGTAAGGTGGCTAGTCATTGTGATTATGGTCAATTCAAGATCTCACCAATCAGAGACCACAGCCTTCTGACATAATTGTTTCCTTGACAATAAAAGGACCGGTTGTGTGACCCTATATAATGAGTTTACATATCCATGATGAGATACGTTTGCGTCAGAATTTTTTCAAAGAAAAAAAAACCTTGCTACTCTCTTTTTGGCACTTCATCTGTATGTAAACTGTTATGTAACTTCTTATGTACAAGTAACATTATTCTAAAAAGACAACGTAACAAAGATTTAGTTATTGCCTTATTGGTTAGACTTTACTAATTTTCACGGAGGAAATGCATTCTTCATTTGAGCACTGTCTTGCATGTTCGGGGTTGGAGTATGTTTGGACTTTGGCATGTCGAACTGTAGTATGAAAGGTTAATAATAATGAACACGATTAAGATGATTTTATGTGATAGTGTGTTTCGTGTTTCATCTTGGTGAAAGGTGTCTTCTTTTTCTGCGCCAAATCGAACTAGAGCTGCAAATTCGTTCGGCTCGGCTGTTGGTCTTGCATGGTAAAGCTCTGGGGCCCAACAAGATTCTTCAAATTTTTTTATCAAATTGAATATGAACATGATTGAAATTTTTATATTATTTTTATGTTTTTTTTTCCAAGTTTAGTTGTTTTTACCATTTATTACTCGTCCTTAGGATACTTGCAAATTAAGAGCTTGTTTGGCCGGGCTTAAAATTCAATTAAAATTGAAAATATAGTCGTTATTGGGTCCACTTGTCTAATAAAAGTCAACAATAACGACTAATTTTTCGATTTTAATCCGATTTTAATCTCTATCAAACATGCCCTAAACCAATCCCCACAGCTATAATTTAAAAGGGTTTATAGGTATTTTCAAAGTGCTCCGTTTGATTTTATTGGATCTTCAATGGATTCAGTGATGAATAGAGTGAAATGATAAAAAAATAAATTGTTCATTTCAACACAACAAAAAATGTCTAGATATATTATTTTGTAATTATCTAAATCTTTTAAGTTTTTAAATTACTTTGGACTTGGAAAAAATAAAAAACTTGACAGTTCATATGTTAAAACCAATGAATAAAGCTCCAAGTACAAGAAAAATTTAACAGAATATGTACTAATGCTAACGTGGCAAAATGTGATTGGAGTATTTTTTTTTTTCCTTTTTTTTTTCTCATCTTTCAATGATGTCACGTCATGTGTTGTCTGTAATGATTTTATATTAAAAAATTCTGTACTCGTGGCACGATTGTAAACCAATGGATTTCTTTTAAATGTTGTGTGAGCACTCTAAATCACTGAACTTGGACAGAAACGGTCAACACATAAATGAGTTATGCTTGATGATGGAAACAATGGTATTTATCTCAGAATCCAAACAAAATTGTATAAAACTCAAAGCAATCAAGAACTGACAAGAATTAATCAAATCAATGTCAAAAGATGGAGAGATCCAATGTTTTGGACTCATTTCTAATCATTATTTCTCAAGATTTTGATGTATTTTGGTAGGGTGTGGCATTTTAACTTTAGGGTGAGAATGGATAAAGTGTAAACAAGATACTTGGGTAACAAAGATTAATTGGAAGTTTATATTGGATGGGAATACATGGTTCTTGTATCTATTTCACACGTTTAGTTTGTAAAGACTCTTGGTGATATACTTTATGCTACTATTTATGCCACATGTACGTTAAAATTTATTTTGATGAACTCAACTTAAAATTGCACGTGTAGAGTTTTGTGGGCCACATCACGTGTAAGCTTTCATGTATCGAGGTTGTTTTTTACATGCAAACAAAGATCAGACTTTTCAGAGCGATTTGGCGACCAACCTTTTTGTTGCTATTGTTATAGTTTTTTGTTCACCTTGTTATGAAAACTGAGTATCTTAAATTTTGTGTTTTAAGGACGATTGTCCTTATTGTGTGGTACTTAAGGGGTGTTTGAGTTTTATTTTTTTTGAAAAATGTATTTTGAAATAGTAAATTAATGGAGAATGTGTGGCTAGAAAAGAAAAAAAAGTTTTTGGTTTACGTGTAATGAAAGAGAAAAAAATATATTTAGAAAAAAAAAAAATAGGAATCAAACAAGGCCTTAATGTAGATTGCAAGAGATACAACTCTTTTCATTGTTTGAACGAGACAGTTCTATCAAAACGATAAGCTTTTCATGTGTCGTGTTGCAAGAGTTGTCTATGTACGTGTCACATTTAAAGCACTAGACCTAAAGTCTAAAGTGTCTCACCCCATTTCACACCTTTCTTTGTATATTAAAATTCTAGTAAATAATCATGTTTACTTTGATCATTTTTCACGGTGATGGCTTATTTAAAAATAGTTTTCGACTTTGCCATAGGGGAGGAATAGCAAGTTTTCTAAGGAATAAGCAAACACCAATAAGGCAGTAAACCCAAAAACAGACAAAAAGAACAGTGACAAAGTAAAATGACAACTTTCTTGGAGCTATCAAAATCCAAATGGATTGCTCCATATAATGAAGTTTTTCCCTATTATCACCTTTGGTAAAAGTAAAGTAAGTAATTATTGAATAGTATTGAAGTAAAATAACTCAAAAATCTTCTTAGATATATTGTTCAATCTCATTTAGTATTGAATGCTAAACCTACACTACACTCCCATCTTAGGGTTTTAAAACTTCAAAAATAATTTCTCAATCTTAACTACACGTCTTGATATTTCAATCTTAAAGATAACGAGTTACATGAAGGGTCATAATTGTGATGATTTTACGCTTAAATTGCTCGTTATAACATTTTAAACGTGACCTTTATCCTATAGATGAGACTCATATTTACGCTAATGACCTGATAAGACTTGCTCCTACTACTAGAGTCACATCTCGGTCTTTGTTGAATTGAGAATTATTTATATTTATGTATAACACAAATATGTAATTTTTGGGGAGACAATATCAATATTTTCCTTTCGTATGTGATTTAAAGAATATAATATTATGATTTGGTTCTTATACTAAATTATTCATTGATGCGCAACATGCAGTTTTCTTGATATCTCGATGCCACTACACTTCTACAATAAGGATACTTTTGGAGGTTTATGGCCATTGTTGGTGGAGTACCACGAGATAAAGACTTACGACATTTAATACCGATTCGATCCGAGCTCTCATCAGAGCGTAAGCTAATGATGCTTTCGATTCGATCCAAGCACTTGGAATTGGAATAAATTCGACAGCGAATCATAAGATCTTGGTGATTTTTTCTATCTAATGAATAGAGAGTCTGCTTTAAAATCGTCTGCCTTGTACCCATCCCCCGAGATGTTGAGAATGCTCATTGAATGAGCAATTCAATAAGAGAGCTCAGATCTAAATACTTACTTACGACAAACACTTAATGTAACATTATCAAAAAATAAATAAATAATTAATCATCGTTTTTTGACTTCTATTTGAAATTATGAGAAAGACACACACACGTGATGGCATAAAGATACATGGTAGGTCAAGACTATGCATACTTTTAAAGTCATGAACTCTTCCATAATCTAGTAGATTACAATGTTTTGTAAGGGGTAACGACATGAAGGTACACATTAAATCAATCAAGACTTCACATACTCTTAAAGTCGTGTATTTTTCCATGTTACAGTAGATTACAACCACCTAAGTCGAAAATATTGCATGTAAAAGTGTTTCCCAGAGCACAGGGAACACTGTGACTCAATTTCATCTCTCTTTCCTTCTACTCAACTATTCATCCAGAGCTTCACGATAGTAAGCTAGTAAGCACAACAAATAGATGGTGCTCTTTTGTGGACACATCTAATTTTACGCCAAATAGAAAGTAATGCTATTTAGCACCAATGATTCTACAACACGAGTCTATGCGACATTAAAATATAAACCTAATTCAATATTGTAACACTAGTGTTGCTGAATACAAAAGTTATGATCGCATTTTATAACAAAACCTCTCAGCAACAGAATTTTTGCTTCATTTGGTATGATTTTCATGGTCAAATCAACAAATATATTGCATCAATTTTCTATCACCACAGCACAAAGTACAGCCCATAAATAGATACCCTTATCTTTCCAACTCAATACTAAATAAAGTCAGCATGTTCAAGAAATTAATACCAACACAAAATAAGCGCAGAGCCAAAAAAAAAATTTAAAAATAGTTTCCACATAAACACTTGAGTTTTCATATATTTATAGAGCAATGGTATAAAACACACAACAATAATACTTACAATTCCTCCTTCACCAGATGTTTTGTGAACAAAATCTAAGTACTTTCTCTGCCAAATCCATGAGGATAAGTTACCTTTCTGCAGTACAAAGATATGCGATCTTCCGATATGGAATATGTTTCTCGACCACGAAACAAAGGCAATGATCTTTGGAAGGAGATGATGCATCTTAAGATGCAAAATCTTATTTCACATAAGAAACGACAAGTTAAACAACAAAATAACTCTACACTTCATATGTATACCTATGAAGTGGGTAAAAGTGTGTAAAAAATGAATCCCCGATTAAAATATCAAGATTCTGTTATGTATACATAAGCTGCGTTTAATAAAAGTTACGTAAATATGTATTAACAGTTAAGGATGGATGAAGCTCTTGATCTCGTCTACGAGGCAATGGAAATGCTCGTTATTTGGCAAGAAGTAGAATCCAATTGTTGCCTTTTCAAGATAGAGGAGTTTTACTTCATGCCCAGATTTCTTAAGCCCTTCAACATAATCCAATTGCCAGTCCTGAACAAGATCCAACCCAGCTACAACAACTAAGCTTTTCGGAAAATTAAGTCCCTTGATGCTTTTACCCCTAGGGCCAAATATGTTACAGGCTGGATGGTCTCGATCTTCTCCTTCTGGTAAAAAAGCTCTCCAGTACCAATCCCTGTCTTGAATCGTTACAAAGTATTTCCCGTCCAATCTTTTCTCTGATTCCTTTCTCTCTTGGCCACCAAACATCGGATGAAGAAGCATATTACCCAATACTTCAACACCCTCTTCAGCAGCTCGTGCAGCAACATGGTGAGCTATATTCCCACCCGAGCTATCTCCTGCCAAATATAAGTGAACTTTCGACTCCTTCCCACTCCTTAGCCATGGTCTCGAGTGAACCCACTTAAGAGCTGCCCATCCATCATTGTACGCACAAGGGTACCGATGTTCAGGCGATCGGCGATAATTCACAGATACCACAGCAGCTTTGCAAATGTTGACAAGACGTCGACAAAATGTATCGTAAATGGCACTATTAGCAGAAGAATGAGTAAAGCTCCCCCCATGGAAGAACAGAATTACAGGAACAATTGCACTAGTACTCAGTGGCTTTTCAATTTCTACAATCCCCCATCGAACCTCATTCTCAAGGGAGGACAAGTAAACCCGGTTGAAAAGTCTCGTGGCTTGATTTACATCATCGAAAGAGTAAACCCCATCTACAGGATTCAAATTCGCAGTGACTTTTCGATCAAGAAACTCAGCTAAATCACGGTTAAATGTGCCATCTGGACGGCGAAGCATGTTGTAAGAAAGCTTGAAATTGGATATTAGAATCCATGTATTCAGTGGAACCACCCTCTACAAAAGAGTGTTTCAAGCTCTAATAAATTGCAGCACAAAAGAGGTGAAAACCCTAAAACTGAGTGAAGAAATTGATAATACATGTGTATCTGATGACCTCAGTACTATCCAACCAGTAGAACTAATCACAGTAAATGAAAATTCTGAAAAACAATTCATAAATGTGCAGAGAACGAAAGCAAATCAGAGCAAATAAAAGAGGGAAAAGGTAGAAAAACAAATAAAGATCACTGCAAATTCAAAGGTAAGGATTCGAATTTTCAGCACAAATCAGACCCTTTTTCTCAACAAATCACAACTTTCACCAGAAAAAATCTCAAACCTACGAGATTAATTAACCGAAAATAGAGAAATTTTCATAAAATCCCCAATAAAAGAACAATAAATTCTGAGCACTACAAGAATAATATTCGAGTCATTACCTTTGATTCGCTAACGTTTACTTCATTACTGCCGGCCATGAGGAGTAATTTCAAGAATCGAACTTCTAAAACCTTGAAGGGTCACCCTGATCTCTCGAACAATTACCTACTCATAGCGCTTCAAAAACATTATGGGCTCTATTTATCATAGAAATATGTGGGCTACTGAGCAAAAAGATCAAGAAAAATTGAACAAAAATCATAAAAGATAGAGAGGAAAATGAAGTCCGAAAATGTTTACGTATGTGAATTAAAGATAAAGAGGCGAAGCTTGAGGGGGCGGTGTGGAAATTACTAAAATAGGTAAGGAGAGAGAAAAATGAATAATGCTAAAAGAGTCAAAGAAGAACAAGAGAAACGACAAAAGGGACTGCCGATATCGACTGTTTAGGTAGGCCCCACCTTATAAATACACACCATTTTATATATTTATTTCATCTTTTTATTTTATAAATTTAAGTTTTTATTTATTTAGGTGTTGATTTTTTTTGTTTCGTTTTTATTGTTTTTTGCCAAAGAAATTGAGTTTTAGATAGAGATAATTAATTAATTTATACTTATTTTTCTTTACGTTTATTAGAACTGAATGATAAAATATTTGAGAATCCGTACAGACAAAAATGTTATAAATTAGAATGAAGAGGTGAGGAAAAGCTCACTTTATATGAGCACATTTTTCACGTCTAACAAGTAATGCGGTAAAATAATTTAAGTGAAAATTACGTAGAACCAGATTTTTCAAGTTCCAATTTCAAAAATCAGATTTAAAGTTTGATTATACAAAAATCAGATGATAATTTGATATTTTAATTTAATAACCCTACCAAAATTTTCAAAACCATAATCATTATTAATTTTTCGTTCTCTCTCTAAATCTCTTCATTTTCTCTCTATATTTCCATTCTCACTTCTCTTTTTACTGTGCCACTGAAGCAACACTAGGCCACGACGTCACTGATCGGTCAACATCTTCGACACACAGTTACACCTAGCACCGCAAGTTCGCACCATTCGCAGATCTGCTTTTATTCTCTACCATCAAGCCTTCGACCGTGACGCCGTCGAAGCCAGAGGAAGGCAAGACCGTGACGTCGTCGACAGCGATGATGGTAACGCGACGATGTGAAGCGACATCATTGTTGTTGTAGGGCGGCGATGTGAACGTCATAGAGCGGCTTCGCCGCTGTCGCTACTGCAGTTCAATGGCGATAGGGCGGCACTGCAATTGCGATTTGGTGGAATTGTGGAGGTAGTTGCGATATGGTGGATTTGTGGTTGTGGTATGGTGAATTTATGGAGGTTGTTGGTCTGCTGTGTGATTTGTGGAGAACGTGGTCGCGACGACGATTTGGGGGTTTTTTTTAATGGAGTTGGTGGTTGCGATGTAGTGGAGATGAAGATAGAGGAGATGGTAGTTGTGGTGGCAATTGTGATGGAGATGATGGTGTTGGTGGCTGTGGTTGTAAATTGGTGGTGATTGCGGTGACAGTGTTGGTGGTGGTTGTGGCGATGCAGCAACAGAGATGATGGTAGGTTTGGAGATTTTTTGGTTGGTTGGTAGTGTGGTGTAGTGGAGATGGTGGTCATAGTGGTGAAGAATGTAGATGGTGGTTATATTGGTCACGGTGGCGGCGGCGACGGCATTGACGGTAATGAATTTGAGGAGATGATGGAAGTAGTGGTGGTACAAGATGCGGTGGTGGTTGTGCTAGTGGAGGCGGCGGTGGTGGTCACAAATTATTTTGTTGATTGTGACCAATAAATTGGTTGGTGTGTGACGAATAAACAATATCTGACCAATGAAATAGATAATGTGTGACCTAAAAATTTATTAAGTTGTAACCGATAATTTGATAATGTATGACCTAAATATTTGTTAAGTTATGATCAATAATTTGATAATGTGTGACCTAAAAATAAGTTGTGATTCATAAAGTTTTTGATTTGTAACCGAGAAATAAATTGTGACCTATAAAATTTGTTGTTTGTAACTGTGGCGTCTATAATTGTGACTAATATATAACTGTGACCATAAATTATATAATATTGTGACTCTAATATATTTAATTAATAAAATATTTTTCATTGGTTTTTAATAAATAAAATTTAAATTAATATCTGATTTTGAAAAAGTAAACCTTATCTCTTAGATTTGAAATATGTCGTACTTAATATCTCCCTAATGAAATTTTTCCATAATTTAATTGTTTTAATCTCTGGATTCAATTAGAGGGGAACCACGAAAGAACTGTGCCCCGTGGTTTTCCTTTTCTAACTAACGCTTTTCTAGAATTTAGAGGTCTTGTTAGATTAGCAATAGATATATTTACCAAGACAAACTCACATGTTTTAGGTATTCGTTGATTAGTCATATTTTTTTTATGTGTCGGACACACTTTTAACGGTTCCTGATTTTATGATATGTCAT
>CAIGRF010411169.1:0-16948 GCA_903798235.1 Fraxinus ornus
ATTATTTTAATTCCGCTGCGCATGCATAAGTAGATTCCCAACAAAATTGTGATACACGAAATTGTGGCTTTATTATGTGTGACGTAAAAAAGAAACACAACAATTGTGACGACAATATGCATGTAGTCTTGTAGCCTCTCACAATGATTCTGAAGAATGAAACAAACAAGTATTTCCCTAAATAAATATTGAAGCCGTAAGAATTCCATTTTATATAATTTGAATTTCAAAATTCAAAAACCGAATATACTTTACCGCAACTAACAAAATTGGGGACAAAATAAAAACCAACAAAATACCTTTTTTTTTATTTATGAAAACCTAAAAGAATAATTTCCTCTAATTTATCTCTTTAAATGTGTGTGTGTGTGTGTGTATGAGAGAGAGAGAGAGAGAGAGAGATAGAGAGAGAGAATTTTGAGCTGATGCTTACATTCTTTTACTGAAAATTCTCCATTTGAACTATTTAATATTCTCACACGTCCAGCGAGACTGAAGCATCAGGCAATACAATAGTCTTCACAACCTAGATTTACAACGTTTTAGCGGACTGAAGAAACACAAAAATATTTCATCGACAGCTCAGAGAGGGCCGGGGGAGAGGTGCTTCTGTAGTTATGAATCACTAAAGTCTTGACTCTTGATCATATCGCAAATAATAACAAGTCTAACATTAATAATTTCATCACTTACGAACAATATAATTCCAAACAAATTAAACCACAGAATTTGCAACAACAAAGGCTCCACCGGACCATATCATCTGGTGCTTCGGCTTCCCATGTTTTCCTCGCATTTTTCACCGCACATCTACGTTCCCACATATGTCTTTCATTGGTTTGCCAACTGGGCAGTTATTTCACGTCTTAAGATTCAATTTTTTTTTTTCTTGTGGTCCGGTTTATAGAGGATGGTAAGGCACATAGCCGAGCGTTTCCCTCAAGTTGGTAACCACATCATTGCACTTGATTAGAAGATTAAGCATCTGTTGTGCAATATCATTGTTTGTTGTTGGGATGATGGATATGTGTGGAGCGGGTGAGACATTAAATGATGCAGATACTTGCTCAGAAAATGGCATATTACTCCGCAAATTTTGAAACTGATTATAAGTCAAAGGATTGGCATTGGCAGAATGAGAAACAACCTTAGCAAAATTCTTACTACTAAGATCGACTGAATGTGTAGAAGCAGCAACCTTGGGAAAAGTAGGAATGATATCGGTGTTCTCATTCCCGCTCAACAATTGAGTCTCGTCCCCACCTAATACGAACTTGACGCGCGTGCTTCTACCACTGCCGCCTTCATCGCCAGAGGACTTCTTCAGACAAGACTTGAGCTGGGCAGCCGGTTGCTGATTCAGTGGCAACGAAAGCTTAGCGGCCACCCTTTGCTTAGCTACATTATCTTTAGTTTGTTGGGAGGCCCCAATTGATGAGTCGTCCTTCTGAACCTTGGCCTGTTCTGATTCTTGACCTTCCCGGATATAGCATCTCACGTTTGTATTTCCAAATAAATTGATACTTCCTGAAGCAAACTTTAAGGCAGCTTGAGCATGAACCTTGGACTGGTAGACAACACGGCATGTATATGACTTCCAGAAAACTCGAGTACCAGAGTGATCCAATGGACCAAAACGAGCAAACTTCGCTTTCAGTTCTGCAATTGAAGGAAGTGCTTCTCCTTGTGGAAACTTCATAACAAGCATTGCACGATCAGCAGCTCTTGTTGGCTGCTGCTCTATCCTTTTGCTAGATTCCAATTTAATTGCTTTTTCTGATATTAGTGATACAATTTTCGCACCTGTTTCTTTTACATTCCCTCGTTGAATGTCTATAGCCTTCTGGGCAGCCTTCTTCTCTGCTACTAATGATTTCACATCGTCAAATCTCTTCTTTTTCTTTGAAGCAATTTCTTCAAGACGATCAGATGGACCACGTTTCTTTCCAACTTTGCCTAGATCATCATGCCTGACTGGAGGTTTAACAGGCTTCACAGTTGAAACCTCTTTGATATTCTCTGCAGAAATGATTGGAGATCTGGCAGGAGGTAATTTACTTGCGCGAGCTTCATTTAAATTATTCTCTGCTGGAGCTGACAAGGCCAAGCTCTTCTGATAGACGAGAGATCGGAATTTTAATAAAACCTGCTTGATAATAGCTGGACTCCTCCTTTCCACGCCATGGAAGGGGTTGAGAGCAAGAGCTTGTAAATCTTTCAGTAGCACTGCAAGTTCAAACTCTGCATCCCCTATCCCAACAGCCTGCCATGTTTCCATTGAAGGAAGCTGAGACTTTTCACCCAGAGAAACTTGAGCAGATGTTCCTGAAACTCTCAAGGGTGCTGCTCTGCTGTTATCGACAACGCCAGGTATCTGCGCATGGTTAACCCTAATGCCCATTTCATTCTTTCTCTTCTTCTTCTTCTTCTCTGTCAGAACTGGATTCTCAGTTCTTATTTCCCCAGCAGGATGCTTGTGTACCTTTGCTGTCTTAGCTCCATTGTCCAAAAGCTTCTTGGGACCTAAACCATGAGTTCGCTTAGTAATCACTAAACACAGAAGATGTGTACTAAAAAAATAGAGAAAAATGATGCACACCACTGCAAACGTCCTGAAGTTTCTTTTTGTGTAAATCTTCAGCAGAAACCTGATGACTTGTAGGTAGGTCATGGCCTTCAGAAACACTGGTATCGGGACTCTGATGCACATGCTCAGACATGCCAGAATAATCAACTATCCCAGAAACATGCGACCCATCTTTCGAAAGAGGCTGACTAGAGGAGCCAACTTGTGTCAAGCTTGCCTTTTTAGCCTTAAACTCATTTGGTGTGTCTCGGCGTTTAAATAGATACCTTTCTTTCTCAATTTGGTCCTTTATTCTAATAGGTTTTGCAGAGCTTTTCTCCTTACCAAGAGCTTCTGCAATGACAAGTCGGCCACTCAAAGGATCTGCAAGATGACACAGATTTACAAAAATGACGAGAAAAACCATAAAGATACAAGTTCTAAGATAAATACAGTTTAATGGGAAAGCTGACATGCTCATCTCTACTCAAGAAACGCATAATGTCAGTGAACCAAAGAATAAAAGATTAATATGACAATATTAATTATGCTATACAGGTAACTTGCAAAAATGAAGCTGGATCTCAATGATTATCCAAACAAAAGCGTAAAATTAAGATTGACAACTAACACAAAACAAGCTGAGAGCAAGTGGCAGCAACCAAAAAGAGTTGCAAGAGCCAGGGGAGGAGTTAATGATGCACATATTCCAGAAAAATCAAAAAGGTACCAAGTAAAATTTCTATGACATGCCATACATGCAGGTAAATAGTGAAATAATAAAAGGAGAAAAAGCTTTCCATCAAAAGCCCCCTCACAACACTAAAAGCGAGACCATTGGACAATTAATAGTCCCTTGAGTACACCAACAATTTTCCATCTATTTCTTTTAGATGATATATGAGAAGAGATGAGTCAAAACATGAAAACAACAACTATGAAAAAATATTGTCGTTGACCTATTACTTTTAGAAATAATCATATTAGCCTAGCATATCCCCCCAGCGCCCAACGTACACAAGGTCAATGGACAAAAGGCATGAGAGATTAAGAACAATCGTCATTATGCCATATGGAAGTCTCCAAATAATTAAATGCAGATATATCTCAACAGGAGAGATTAAGAACAATCGTCATGATGCCATATCGAAGTCTCCAAATAATTAAATGCAGATATATCTCAATGATTGTCTTGTGCAATAACATTATATTAAGATAACAACTAAAGCTAAACAAGAGGTGAACAAGTGGCAGCAAGCACTAACAGGTGCAAGATTTGGGGGAAGTGTTGATGGAGCATAACTTCATGAACAACTAAAGCAATAACAAATGAAAAATTTGTTGTATGGCACATGAGAAGGTAAATAGTTAAGAGAGAAATTTTCCCATTAAAAGGTGGTCCCCTCAACATTTAAGGTAGACCAACTAAAGGACAAAATTAATAGCTCCTAAAGTCCACCAACAATCTTCCGTACCGTTCCTTCTAGACGACACATGAGAAGAGATGAGTCAACAGAGAATGACAAAACTTATTTGACAATTATGCATAAATGTCAACACCTTTTACGTAAATACATTTACAACATACATGTTAGCCTACTGTGTTGCCCCTACCCCTGGATTTATCAGAAGTCAAATTTTAGCTTCAACGTGATCAGAGGACTTCCTCGAAAGCAATTGTTAGCTAACATTCGTAGTTGGTTAAAAGACTTGTCATTAACTATTAAAAATATAGATTAAACAAGATTATGAACAAATAAAGTAGAAGCATTATTTTTCTAGTCAACAATAATGGATTTTAAAGCCTTATAAATTTAGATAGTTTTCAACTAAAATGAATTTCCAAGGACAAAGTTTATAAGAGAAATAATAGTATTAACATATAGACAAGTCCAGAAGAAAGTAGTTACCCATGTATCTATGATAACATGTCACAATTTATTTAATTCTCATAAATTCTTTTTCGAGATATCACGTAATTTATTTTCATAGTATTAATTACTTTCAGCTTAATATGGTGAAATCCGGCTCCTAACAAGTAATCATTGAGAAGAAAGGCATTGGCAACGTAGAGCAGCTATAGAAATATTATGGCAAATAATATTCCCTTATACATCATTTGGTGTAAGAAATAAATTGAATTTGTCTAGTATTCATTTTCTCCAAAAAATATATTTTCCCAAATGTAGTTTGTTCTTAGAATTGCATAATCATATCAGACATTAACCAAGATCACAGCTAAAATTTTATTGGCTTCATACCATGAATTACATCTTCAGAAGAGCATATGGCCAAAAAGCATTAGAGGATTTTAACTCTTTGTTTCCTTATTATTCATCACAAAAAAGTTCATAGTAGTGAGCAAACAAATTCTGATATGATTATTACAAGTCTCCATAAACATATCATGTCGAGTAAAGTTTTACCTTCCCATTTTACATGTCCAAAAAGCTCTTACATTAACTTAAAAGGTGCATAGAAGTCCAAATATTTTTGGAACCTAGCACAAATTATTTGTTTGACTGCAAAAACTGGTAGACTGCAGACAGGTCCATCCTGTTCTACCAGACCAAGAGGTAAGGAGACAACTTGATTCTTCCATGCTCGGTCAACAAAAATACTGTTAATCCATTAACGTAAAAGGGCTTTAGAGTCCAAGCCCACACTGAATGAGCCCAAGCTGAATTAATTTTTATGTCCCGCCTGCTGGAAGGATTGATCCCCTTAGGCTTATCCAGTTCCAAAGTTCTCAAACAAATCACATTCGCAATAGAAATGAACTAGAGAAATATAAAAAGCCATATTATCAAATTAAGATATAATTAGCAACTGGTCACCTTTTAATTTCTTTAAGAATGCAAATAGATATTCAATAGAAGCTCTTGATTACATGGTAATTTTGCCAAGTTGAACAGGTTTCCATTTGCAACCATTTAGAAAGACAATGAGCATAATGATCCTCACTCCTCTTGTCTGAGGCACTCGAGCTCCAGTCACACACGAGGTTAGCAAAAGAAGGAAAAAGAGATGAAAATCACAGCACTAATCAAATATGTCCAAACAGAATAAGCTCAGCCCTATTTGTCTCCCTTCAAAACAACACTCTTTAATTCTCGTACTCATTTTCAACCACACATTCATACAATAAAATACTTTGTACGTATATCCAAAGCTTTTTCATACTTTTTAAACACACATTTTCCAAAAACTCGCTATTCGACGCATCATTTTTTCTCAATAATTTTGATAACAGGGGCTTATATTGGTTGCTTCAAGCAACATATCAAGGTGCCAGTATGACCGCTGCTTAGAATCGTTGCCTTCAGCATTGTTTTGTTTCTTTCCCATTTATTTCATTTATTTCTCAAACATGTCATATTTTATTGGTCTTGAGAAGTTTTCAGATGATGCACCCCAATTTCAGTACGAGTTTTTGCCCTTGTGAGTTATATATTATCTTCCAATATATCTTGTTTATGTAATTGAACGACAAAATTTTCCTTTACTGTTGACCATTTTTTGAAAAAGGACACTCAAAAGCATAATATTTGACTCCTAATGAACACCTCATATCATTTAAAACATTGCCATATATAAGCAATTGCTTCTAGTAAGTGTTTGACACAAGTCATTTAATGAATAAAGAGTCTATTCAGCGAAGCATAAAGAAATAAGCCCAACTAAGTTGTATGTTATATGTTCTTTTGAAGACGGACCAATATCTTAGATTTATGGAGATCATTATTTATTTCATAACTACAGAGTATTGAGTTGGGCTAATGAACCTGGTAGAACAAGTGAAATTGCGAAACTAAGGGTAAAGCAATACTAACCCCTGTTTGGTTTGGATAATAATTAGATTTTCAATAGATTTCGATAAAAGTTGATGAAATATGTTGTTGAAAAATTGATAAAAGTTGTGAGTTCCATAAAATGTATAATTGGAAATGAGTTTGGAGATAAATGAGTTTTAAGGAATGGGGACCAAAACATGGGCTAAATTGTTGCAAGTGTACTATAATGAGCACCTATACTTGCCAATATTTAATCTTTTACACCATTGTCTCCAAAAAGCACCAGGGATTTAGGCTTTGAGGCACACCTCAGGCGAAGTCTTCATAAACATATCAAAGACAATATTTAATCTCTTACACCATTGTCTCCAAGACATAAGCCTAGGGTGGTTGAGGTGTGCAATCGCTTTTCTAGCCCTTCTGGACACTTCACGGGCTTTTTGGACTATTTCAAACCCAACTTAACTCTAGAAACTAGAATGAAAAATTTAGAGAAATAGAGATGAGGAACAAGTCAACCAGGCAAGCCTCCAACTCCTATAACTTAAGTACAATAAACCCTCCTCCCACGTGAAGGTACAATTTTCCAGCAGAAGAAGGCCAGTCTATGATACCTGTGACGCTTAATACTGAACTTTTCTTTCTTCTAATATTTTGCAGTTATCAGTCATATAAGCAATTCTTGAATATTTTTTGTTTCAGACTTTTAATTCTAGTACTACTAATGGTCTCATTATGTGAACATTACACTGTAACTTTATTGTTTGCTACTTTTTCATCCATTTTGCGCTAGGTGCAATCTTTTAATTTTGTTAAAACGAGCTATTATGAATATTTTAGATGGTTTATTATGACTACAATTTTGTATTCCTGTAAAAACAATTAATATTTTAGTTGTTATTTAAGCTTACACCGTAAAGTGCATCGACTTAGGCTAAGGAAAAACACCTCGATACCCAATTTTTCATTTTTAAGCATTGTTTCCACCAAATCCACCTTAAAAAAATAAGCGTATTTTTCTTTTTATGGATGTATTGTACATTTGTAGTCATCACTCAAATATATATGAAAGATATCTTTGTTTATTGTTAGAAAAAGCCAACATGGTGGACCCAAATGGGAAAAGCATCTCGTATGGTTGACGCAGAGGGATCAAATAACAGCTACATCACACTAGAAAAAGTGGGTGTAAAATCACACACTGAATAAATCCATCTCAATTTCGACTCCTAAGTTCTGCATACATAGATAGTCGAAGAAAAACTTCAAGCAGCATCAAGTGGAAATACAAAGAAAGGCATGACCGATAAAATGAAACAAAAAAATAAAAGAAATCGGATAAAAGAATTAAAGTTTAACAGCAAGAACATACAATAAGGCAAGAGTGAGAAGACGAAGCATTAATACAACAAGATCCCATCTCTAAATTAAAGTATCTATCGACATTAAGTTTGTTGCCCCAGATCCACCTCTCTTCGAACATTATAAGCTCCCTATGATAAGAAGACATACAACAAGAAAATCTGTGCAGGTTCTAATAAACTATTTTATCACATGCATACAAGTGATTGAATGGAGACTAATCCTATTCACCATTTCTTATTCAAATATCAATCATTGCTATAGTCAAATAGCATAGCAGGCGCAGCAACTCTCGCTGCATCATACTCTTGCCATATTATAGACAGAACTCATCACAAGATGTCACTCCAGATGGTGGTGCTATCAAAGACATATATCAGTTGAGAGATACAAAAAGGTATATTTAAATAGTCCCAATTATGAAAAAAATTTATATGTACTGAGTGGAACATTTTCTGCTGTTTGGAACCTCAAATAGTTCTAGATAACCCACAACCACAATAAAGCAATCCCCAATAAAATTAAAGGGAGCTATTCAAACACATTAGACTTCCATGTTCACGTAATTAAGATGTACTGGAAGATTAGCGGCGCAGAACATACAACAAATACACCACCAAATCTTCAAAAAGGCATAGTAAACAATACCTTTAGATGAATCCATAACAGGTGGCTTCGTGGGCCGAGCAGGGCGCACAAACTCAGTACCAAAGGCTTGTGCATATGTCTCATCATACTCCTCAAACAGGGCCTTTCTGAACACTAAAACTGTGGCCTTGTTCTTGATAAAATCTAGCATCCAATACTCATCTGACAAGGGTTTCAAGGCTAGCTGTTGTACGAAAGTGAGCATCTCCCTGGGAAGAAAACTGTCTCGTGCTTTTTCAATCTGACTTGCGGGATAAACTGCGCTCGGTTCATAACCAGCTACATCTGCAATAAAGTATCCCTCAACACCGGTAGGCCAAAGATTAAACTTGTTTCGACATCTACAGATAAGACCCAAACCCCTTCTTCGAGATACCTCATCCACAGCTTCCTCCACTGCCTTTAAAAATGACCGTGAAAGTGTTTGCCGAGATTTATCCGCAAAGTTCTTCTCAAATGGTATTAGTTCGGCTGGTTCAAACCACCCATAGCTACCATCCCCGAAAAATGCCACCAACACATGGCCCTCATGTTTGGTTCTCCGAACAGAAGGCGTAGCAAAGGCTTCATTGTATATAAATCCAGGCCACCACGGGTGGGATTTTACTTTGCCCCACACCATGTCACCAACTTGGTACCCATTGCCGACGGCTTCACCATTTCCCTTCGCCACAAACTCGTCAAATCCCGAGAGCAGAGAATCATAATCTGCTTCCATACCAATATGCATCTTATTCTTATGGTCCCAAGAATCACTCGGAATAGAACAACTATCCTGATTTTCCGAAACTCTATCAACAGATTTATTTTCTTCATTTTTCACCTTGGTAACTCGAGATTCATTCAAAACATCAGAAAACATAGCTTGCTCTGATTTACCAGCACTTCCACCAGAAACCCTAGCTTCTTCCGAAGGCCCCCCTGGACTCAAGCCAGCATCTCCTCCGCCTAAAGCGCCACTGCTACTACTGGTGAAACTGACCTTGGGTTCATCTTCAACAGCATCTTCGTCTTTTCCGTCCGACAAACCATTTTTGTTGCTGCTCATCGTGGATATCATCCCATTCGAATTCAAGTCGAAACTAAATTTTGATAGAGCGATAAAAAAAAATAATTTTGATTCAGAGGAGATATAAGAGTGAAACTGAAGAAAATTTTAGGAAATTCGAAACGGGTGAGAAAGACAGAGAGGGGACAGAGAGCGACTGGAAGGTAGCGCGCAGTTAAGTGTATATGCTTCTGGAGATTCTTTTTAAGTGGAAATTACCAGAAATGTGGCGTCAATGGAGCCGAGCGGCTCAGGCTCAGGCTCAGGCTCAGGCTCAGGCTCGGGCTCGGCCGAGCAGGCTGATGCGCTAGGCGAGTCGAGCCCGCTCGACTCGTATTTTGATGAGCGGCTCGTGGACTCGTCAAAAATTTATATATATATATTTTAAAAAGGCTTACCTTTAGGGGAAAAAAAAAAAAAGCCGAGCTCGACCCGTGAGTAACGAGTCGAGCTCTCATTACAAATGAGCACGAACTCGGCTCGACCCATTGCTACCATTAAAAATGGACGTGATTATTTGTAAAAATGTTCAAAATTTGTTCCATGTCCATTTTGCTAAAATTTAGACCAAAATGCAAAAATTTCAAATTCCACCATGAAAACATAATTATTCATATATTAATTATAAATTGTATTAGCAAATAGAAATTTGACACATAATATATATTAAATATTTGAAAAAGTACAAATATCAATTAATGCATTAAGTCCCTGTTTGAGTCATATTATAATTTTCATTTTCATTCTTCTAGTCATTTTCAACCACACATTCTTCAATATAATAATATTTTCCATTACATCAATAACTTTTCCATATTTCTCAACCACACATCCTCCATCATTTTTTACCAACATAAAAAATGCTATTCATCCCCAATGTGTTTACAACCCCAGTTTAGTGGCTCTAAATGATAGGTTANCCTAGAAGTTGGTCAATAACCACCATGCTTTTCATGTTTTTAAGTTGGGTTTTGATTAAATCAGTTAGGATTATGGGTACACCCATGAAAATCAATCCAAATCAGATTCTTACATAATTTTTAGTTTTGTTCTTTTGAAATAGGTTGGTTGAATTTGGATGGTGAGCCCATCAAACCGGCCACTAACCACTCAACCCAACCCATCAACTTTAGAAAAACAAAAAAAAAATCTTACAACCAAAAAATGGCCTTACGTGAAAAGCAGAAGCCAGACCTGAAGCTTTAATCTATTTCTTAACTCTAAAACTTTTCTACCTAAATCGTCGATGCTGATCGCCATTTTCCAGTCGACCATGTCGATCGCGAGTCTCGCATAGCCAATGAGTGGTAAATCCCCTCCAATTTTTGCTTGAATTGCGTCAAAGTGTTCCAAAATTTTACGGACAGTTCTTGACATCCTTACAAAAATTTTATGTTGATGGCACTGTGAGATCTGATATTAAAAAGGTAGAAATTACGAATTATATTTTCAATAATTTATTTGCATCGTGTTTATTAAAAAATTTAAACATATATGTTTTTTCAATTCGCTAATTTATTCGAACTTAGGATTTTTATTTTCTTTGCATGAACGTATATCACATGGTCAAATTAGAGGAATTTTGTTGTGTGTGAACATCGTATTCAATGGAGCCTAGAATAAAAATCTAATGGGTGGATGATAAAATAAGAAGAAGGTCCCTTGTTTTATTTGTATTCGTAGTTGGTGATGAGTTCTAGAAAGTGGAATTTATAACTAATAAAACCTCGTTTGTTGTCTAAACTTTAACTAATTTCTCCAATACATGTATTATCTATGTTTACTTGTAGTATGCTTATCCTCTTTTGTTGATCTACTGAAATACATTTAGCAGAAAACATGAGAGTATGCATCGAACACATATATTCCACTTATGACGCAGCAACCTGGTTTGTTGGACCATAATGAGATAAGATTGTCGATTTTTTGGCATTATCTATAATTTTAATGTGGATAGTTATACTGTAGAGGTAAGACAAATTCTAGCCTATACGGTGTGATATTATCATCATATATTATAATCAAAACTAGTATTTAGTCATGCACATGAATTGGTTGGATAATATTGATTACATGAGAATTCTATGATATTATTTTGAACAAATGGTTAAAAGATTTAATCCTCAATAATGTATTTAATTAATATTTTAGAAAAGATAAATTGTAACTCCAAGTAATAGTTATTTATTATTATTCAATTTAGATATATAACTCATATTTTGATGTTAAAATAACATATAATAATATACCATGTAGTGATTTATTATTATTCAATCTAGAAACAGCATCCTTACCAAACAGCTCCCAAGTCCTTTTGAAGTTAGCTTTTCTCTGTCTGTGAGGTCTAATAATGTTTTAGTTATACAAACAGAGATTTGATTACTTGTCTTTCATTTTTTCAACATGCAACCTAATTATAATGTCTATATTTGTTTTATTTTCAGTCTAACAAAGTTACATTCAACTTGACTCCAGAGATTATTCATTAGGTACAGTTCCGTTCTTTAAAGTTTGTGAACTAGAAAAGTACTTTCCTTTGGATTAAGTTAGCCTCTTACCATCGATAACATATAAGTTTAGCTATTTTCAGTGCTGAGTTTACATGGGATAGCCCTTTTAAGTAATACGCTGATTGTTATACCGGAAGTGGCCCAAATGACAAAAGACTTGGCAGAAAACATGATTTCCCAATTATCTTTTCCCATTTTTTTACTAAAATGACATAGCCGTTTCATTCAGTGATGGGGTACTTTTTTATATTCTGCACAAAACTTCAAGCTATTGTCGAATATTGTTGTGTCATTGTGTCTTCCCATAAGTGAAGCCTAAATGTTAAAGACAAATCTACTGAAACTCCACTGGAGTAATTTGCACTAGAAAATAATTTGTTTCTTTATGTGCAACTTTTGTTGCTGGTCATTAGTTAAACATTTGAATATATGTCTCTGTACATATCCCATGTTGTCAACCTTATTGATACCTCACATGATTTTGAAATTGCATGATTAATCTCCCATTTCATAATCCATCATTGGCAGATTTAACCTTGAAGGAGAATGACCTCTTTGTCTTGTTCCCTTATTTGTAAGAATAACCAAAGTGTTCACAGTAGGTGAAAATTGTGAGTTTTTCTTTTCTTTTCTTTTTCCTAAGGTAGAAAGCAATGAATTTCCAACACCCATTAAAGTGATGAAAGCTGACTCTTATCGATTCTTTTTTTGACTTACACATTAGTTTTTCGTCTCTGTTCGAACTTCAATATCTTCAGTAGTAGAAGAGCTTAAAACTGGAAATATAGTTCTTACGGGAGTGATTAATGATGATTTCATATTGATCTTCTTGATTTATATACATTCCTTAATCATCTCAATTTTTATAATACTCTGTTTTCTTACATGAGTATGTTCTTATATTATTTGTCTTATTCGTTTTTGTTATTTGTAGATAACTTTCTCACACCGATGTAAAATTTCGGAGAAAGAGTGCGTTCAGGCCCAAATTTCACAGGTTAGTAACACCAAGTATGTAACAGTTGTCCTCAACAAACTGAAATACAAGACTGCCCACTAGAAAGTGAAGTGATACGAAATGATGAGAACAACAACCAAAGCAACAAATCTAGGAGAGGTAACACAAGTGGACTTCGTCTAAAGGATTTCTATGATGATGAAGGTGGAAAAGAAGGGTATTATGATCCAGTCCAGGACTTGCCATCATCTTCTAGCTTGGGAAAACATCTACCAGCGAGGCATGTGTCTTTGGATGACATAAGAGCTCTGTTGACTGAACAGAGGGAGGTGATTGAGATTAGGCTGGGCGAATTAAGGGAGAAAATGAACGTGAAGTTCACTGGTATCGAAAAGGAAATGGGGGACCATGTGACCGAGCAGATAAGTATGATGAAACATAGGTTCAGTGATGTAACTACAGAAATTGGGAGACGCAAGGTGAGTGATGAGTACAGTGGATTTGGTTGTGATTTGGGCGATGGAGATATGCATGTACATGATAATTATGATGAATTGTCCTTGCCCAACATTGTGGTGATAGAAAGCATGTCGAGGCATACGAAATAGATGCTTGCAATGTCGATGACTTGTCCTAAAAGTCCTCATATGTGGTTACCACCATCGCAGATCCCCCTACAGTCAATGTTCCACCGTCATCTCGACCTCGATCCCTCAGGGTCAAGATGCCTAGAACTAACATGCGGATTCATGTCACACGGTTTGGTCATAGAAAGGGTAAGAGGGATTCTAATTAGTTTATAATATTGTGGAACATAGCATCGCGTGTTTTGGAAAAACCTTTTGCAACGTCGTTTTGTGTACCATCATTAGGCAGATTTTTTGGTTGATAATATAGTTCTTAATGCCAATGTAGAATTGTAATGGAGACAACAGTATTTTGTTTTAATACTTGAATGTTGTTTAGGTTTTATATTGTGTACAATTTTGTTGTTCCTGACAGTTGAAATATCAATTGTCTAGAATAACATGTATTTAATGTCGAGAACAACATTTTAAATGTCGAGAAATGTATAAAACTAACGGAAACGGAATGACATCTCATCTATATACATGATCAAGTGTTGTGATAAATAGGGTCCAAATGTCGATAACTTTTGAAATGACGAGAACATCATGAAATGTCAAGGACTAAATCGAACCAATTAGACGTAGAAGTTCCTCAATAATATTTCAACCAAAGGTGTGTTATAAATCCATCATCACTAACAAAAAGCTCGTAATAGCCAATTGCAGTTGATATCCACGCAACATACAGTAAGAGATCTATTATTCGACTTTTTAAATTTAAAATGAAAAATTCTCAGTCAAAGCCTGTAGTCAAAGCCATGTGTGTAGTTCTTTCTTACTGAAAAAGATTTGATTCTCCTCAATGTCCCATTGATCTTCCGATTCCTTTGCATTTCCAATATATGGATTCTACTAGGCTGACATCCGTATCTGAAATCATTCGTGGCTCTTCTAGTTCGAACACACCAACTTCTTCATGCCCATACAATGCATCTTCTATTGGTGATAAATGATCAACTCCGACATTCACCTCTTGCCCTCCAACATCATCTTGATCTGCAATTATACACAAGGTTGTTTGTGTGTGAACATAAATGTACTATTGCAAATTCTCGTCATCAGTTACATCAACGGGAGGTACATTCATGTTCGAAACTTTAAATTTCAAGTGGATTCAAAATTTCATTCTATCAAGATGAAGCCATAACAATTGATGGTGTCCGGTTCCCAAACCACTTCCACTCGTCCTCTATGTTGACAAATTTACCACCATGCGAGACAACGAATCTCATAACATCTCTCATATCTATCTACATGTCATCAATGCAAGTAAGATTAGCTAACACGAATATTAAAACAAACATGCTACCTGTAAGAAATATGGTCAACGGTAAAAATAAAATATTTTGTAGCTTCGCTAAGTTTGTAACATAATTCTTGACATTTGATACAACATCAAGAATTATAGTTAAAGTGTAATTCTTGACATTTATAAAATGTCGAGAACGATATGTCGGCCATACAATTCATTATTTATATTTATCATCTTCTTCATCCTCAACAACCATTTTTGCAAGGAATTTATTCCACCATTCATGGAATTGTCAATACATGACAATCATTGCAAATCTATCTATCAAAGTTATTTAGTGAGTTATGACACCATGCTTGAGAAGAACAAAATAATAAATATGAATTTGATTTAAAAATGCTCCAATAATATTACAACAAATATCTAATAATTGTTCGATAAAATCTAATAATCCATTTACACCATGTATATCACAACGACTATTAAATACAATTTATCAACAAAAATAAGATTTCGAAGATATTAAATTTCTTGATACGAAATTATGGCCCCGTTTGATCTACATTATTATCTCATTAAAATGAAAAATATAATCGTTATCCATCACATTAATATTTAAATTCGATTTTTTCTATCTCTTGTGTGAACCTCAATAATGATTATATATTTCATTCTCATTCTACAATAATGCGCATCAAACGGAGGCTATATGATTTTCTTTGAAATAGAAGTATGTAAATTTTTTTGTGAGCTAATAGTTTTTCTATTTCATCATCTTCATTTCTTATCCTAATCCTAATAATATAAAAGAGGCCGTTATTTTGCCACGTGTCATGTCGAATGCTCATATCGTCACTCAAAACAACGTTGCCTCGACTTAAGGTCTTGTCTACCATTTGCCTTTTACCTTACCAAACCCTAGCAATCCTATTGCCTTTTCCAACTACAGGAGATGCTGATCCAATAAAGCCTGTGAAATCGCGTTCTATGCAACAAAAGAATAAGAACAATCATCGCATAAAATCGATTATTTTCCAGAATTTTCTTAGTTCAACTTCAAAATACATCACACCTATTCCTCTTCCCCTATTTCGTACTCCAAAACCCATCTCCTTCCTAAACCCTAAACCCAAATGGCTGCAAGAATCTTACATCCTTCTTCGAATATAGCATCCCAGAAGATCCCATAAGTATTAAACTCAAAGAAGCGCCCGATTTTAACCCTTCTCTGCAAACAAATTCTGGCGACCTAATTGATTCCGGCGCAGGTTTATACTATTCTCTCCCTCCGTATGCAAAAATTCTCTTTTGTTCTCTCTTTCCCTGGAGATTGTGTGCTCTTTTTCGTTTTAGTTCATAGGTTTTATTTACATCTTCATGTTTATATGAATTGAGGTTTTTGAAGATTTTGAATTCATTTTATTCGGTAATTTTTACTGTAAAATTGCTGTGGGTTAATGTTAATTTAGCTGCTTCGAATTTATTTTTTTTGCCTATTGAGTTTTATTTTTTTATTTTTAAGGTTTGGATGTAATTTGCAGGCGTTAGTTGGTTATATTATATTGTATTAACTTCGCTGATTAAGGGGGAAACAAATCTGATGATGAATCTTTTCCCTTAGAGTTGGAGGAAATTGATGTTTTTCAAGGATATAAATAATTGTCATGTGGTCAGTTATTCAGTTGGTCTTTATTATATAGATTAGATTGGCTATAAGGAATTAAAATATGTATTATGTATAATTTGAGCTATGCTTATTGTTAAAAAATTGTACATTATAGTAGAATGGATGGCTTCAAAGCATGAAATCTGTAATTCACATTGAAGTAATCTATATAGTTAGTTATTCAATTGGTGTTTGCTATGTAGATTAGATTGGCTATAAGGAATTCAAATAGCTATTTTGCACAATTTGTGCTATGCATATTGTTAAAAAAAATTGTACAGTATAGTAGAATGGATGGCCTGAAATCATGAAATCTATAATTTACATTGAAGTAATTGTCACGCATTTTCTATAACGTGAATTATACCGCAAGTGTATGGTGTCAAATTTTGTAATATAATGATTAAGTTAAGAATGTCGAACTCACGTGGATTGTAATTCAATTTCTACCAAGTACTATAATTATATAACTTCTATTTTATATAGATAAATGATGAATGGTTGAATGATTGTTT
>CAIGRF010411222.1:0-11721 GCA_903798235.1 Fraxinus ornus
GGCTTGGCAGTAGAGAGGAGGAAGAGTTTTGGGTTGTTTCCTGTGTTTTCCATTTGGTGGACTGTTTGTGAAGAAAACGTCAAAACGGCTAAAAAGCTGTTTTGTGTTTTCTTTAGAATTTTTTTCCTTGTTTTCCAAAATTTGTTTTCGAAAAGGAGTAAGAGAACGCGTTTTCAACGTTTTGAAAAATCGAAAACAGAAAAACGACTTGAAAACGGTAAAGAGAACGTCACCTAACTTCCCATCCAATTTCTTGTTTGAAAAAATCGACAAGACCAATGCATTATTTCTATTATCCACATGGTTCAATTTTTCCTTCCATTGATCTTCAATGATTAACAAGTACTTGGCCTTCAAGGGGATTTTCTGAGAACGACATACAATGAATTATAATCTATAAAATGGGAGGCTGATTTTCATTTTGGGACTTTGTTTTGTTTGAAAAGTTCTTTTTTTTTTTTTTTTTTTCATTTTCTTCCGTTACAATGTTAATCAAGAAATTAGTGTCTCTTCCTTCTCGTTCAGGACGACATTTGCAGCATTACAATCATATCGCCCGCCCCCACCTTCGCCTTCCCCTTTTAATAGTTCCACTGAACAAGTTCTTTGTTGAGCGTTAAATTCAAAAATCAGATTAGACTCGGATTTTGGTTTCATTTTTGTTGTGGTGAGATTTTGGTTTGATTTTTTTTATTTTCGAGAAGAAAATTGGGATCCCACCATTGTTACGGTATGAGTGGTGGTGCTACTGAATGAAAGTGGTGGTAGTGGTAGATCCCTCTCTTTCTTCCATTGTTGCGACCACAATAGTGGTGTTGTGGAGGTTTGATTGGGGGAAGGTTTTGTAGGTGGTAGTTTATGGCATGATATCGTCAAGTAGGGATGGACAAAACTTTCGGATAAAACTCTCGAACTGAACCAGATCGAACCGAACTCGAATCAAACCGAACCGATCGATTCTTTATAAGTTAAATACCCGAACGAGTATCTGAATCGAGAATCGATGAGTTTGAGTCGGTTCTAGACCAAGAACCGAAGAAGCGAATCTAAATAGTTTTTTCAGTTTTTTATATTGAACTAATTAAATTATTTTAATTTTTTCTAAAGAAATTAACAAATTAATTAAACAAACCAGCCAAGTCCAGCCAAATTAATTTTTTGTTAGCCCAACATTTGGGCCTTATCATTCCCATTTCCATTCCAATTTCATTTGGAAAGTAGCACCAACTCCCGTATAAACCTAAATCATTTGATAATTTTAAAATCTACATCCCCATTCCCAAATCGATTTTGAAGCTCCTTCATTTTACCGGCGGCGGTAACTACTGATTAAATCAAATAGTGGTAAGTATTTCCAATATTTAAAAATATTTTATTTTTATAAATTTTAATTTATATTTTATTTTCTTTATACAGGCTACTTGAAGCAAAAAAAATATTGATATGGATCACCGATGTTTTAATATTAGTATCTACTTTTTGGTATTTGTATACATTGAATTGATTTTATTGGACAGCTTGTTATTTATATATTTTTAAATAATTACGTTAATTTGTAAAAGTTACGAATGAACATGTCATTAGTTGTATTTATGTAGTGTTGTAGTACATGTTAAAAATAATAATTATGGTACGAAATCGAATAGAACCGAACCGAACCGAACCGAACCAAACTGAACCCGAACGGTTCCATAATTATATTTGGACCCGACGGTTCCATTTATTAAATACCCAAAATTTTTGGGTGGGGTCGGTTCAGTTCTGAAAAGAACCGAACCAAACCGACTCATGTCCAACTCCAACGTGAAGTTTACCCTCTACAAACATGATGCCGTCCGCCTATCGACGGATGTGGCGGCAACGGTGGGCAGTCACTAGTTTTCTAGTTTTTGGATAGGAGGAGAAGATAAACAATAATATTCATTTTTATTTTTTTGTTTCTTATTTAATTATTTTAGTTGTTTTATTGTAGAAAATATAAGTTTACTATTTTATCCCTCGTTGATTTATCCATTTGAGTCAAACATTGAATTTAAGGGTTGACTAATGGATAAATGGATATAATATGTCAAATGGACTCCAGTTGCAATGGAAGATAAAAGTTCGAGACTATGACCACATAAATGAAATGTTAAGATGTATTCTGTAGAAAAATGAAAGGTTTAGGACCTTTGCTGCAATTTTCTCTTAAGTTATTCTTTCAAAAGTGAAGTATCTCTTTCATACATCTAAGCACGACCCAATCATATTGTTATTTCGAATTCATATGCAGAGTAACGTATTAATTGCACGATTATTTATGTGAGTGCATATGCTTTATTGTTTGTATGTTAATCTTGCAATGTTTTAAACTTATTGTAGAACTCTCATCAACTTCAACAAGCGACTAGTTACATAATAGGTTATCAAGAGTAATGAAATAGGCATGCAAGAATAATCAAAAACACAAAAATACATTAATTATTTGGTCTTTGAATTCAAAATAAGTAAACAATAATTTCATCTTCATACAATACAAGGGAGAGTTTAGCCTACCATGTTCTATGGAATTTACACAAAGATATATAAATGTTAGGTCATGACACACGATATTAGATCAAGAAACAGAAAATACAAAGTTGTTCTCTAAAAATAAAGTGCGGAAATTATAAAGAACACAATCGATATATTTCGGCCTAAGTTCAGGACCACTTCTAACACCTACATTCCTCGTTGAGCATCCAATGACATGGATTATGCTTGGTTCCACTATAATGCCCAAAATGGCAACAAATGTTACAAGATTGTTCAAACTATCACAAAGATAGTAACATAACACTTATCTCTCTTATAGTAAAGCAGTTGATCCACTCGAATCACAAAGAATCGAGCCCTAAAATATCAGAATCAACTAGACAAAAGCACTAACAACTTCTAACAAATATTCACTCAGAATATCTCTACAAAGGAATCACATTACTACAAAACACCTTCTCAAATCAAGAATTTGATCAGGATTTTCAGATAGATCGAAAGAATACAAAGATAAAACCCTCAATCACGGCATATACACAAAGAGAAAAGAGAATGGAAAACCCTAGACCAAAGTGACTCTTTGAATAATGCCAAGTGAATATGACATTATATTTAGAACCATCCAGAAGCCAATCCAACAGCTACAATCCGTCCACGTGTCACAAATCCAGTGATAAGCTTGAATTAAAGAGTTGCATTTACCAAAACACGATTTTACCAAATTATGGGAGCAACATATTTGAACCCGGTTCAAACTCAACAATCTCCACTTTGTTACCAGAATTTGGGTTATAGTGTGGTCCAGAACATAGTCTCAAACAATTTTCATTTGCTCAAAGTACCTGTACAAACATCACAAAGATTCAATAGATAATAGTTTCAAACAATTAAAGAACTTATTCAAATGAATTACTTTAGTTCCCATATCTGATAGATTAAGTTGAGTGGAGACTTTACCAATTATAAGAATCCCTTTAGAAATGATATTTAACATCAATATGTTTTGTTCTATCATGAAACATAGGATTTTGCTCAAGTGTATAGCACTTTAGTTATCAGACAGTAACAAAATATCATTTTCAGTAAAACCAAGTTCAGAAATCAACCCATTTAACCATATTCTCTCTTTAACAGCATCTGTAGCAACAATATATTTTGCATTAGTGGAAGATAGCTACAACCTTTTGAAACTGAGATTTCCAACTAACAACAGTACCACACAAGGTATAAAAGTAAGAAGAAGTTGATATCCTATTGTCTTTATCACCAGCAAAATCAGAATCAGTATATCCCCTTAAAGTTGCACCATTTTTACTTGATTTAAACATTAAACCCAAGTCAAAGGTGCCTTTAAGATATCTAAATAGCCATTTTAGAGCATTCCAATATTCTTCCCCTGAGTTACTCATAAACCTACTCAATATGCTAATCCCAAACGCAAGATCAGGTCTGGTACAAATCATTAAGTACATCACATAACCAACAGCATTTGCATAAGATATTTTTGACATTCTAGCATATTTTTCTTCATATTTAGGACAGAATTCATAGGAAAGAATTCAGAGGAAAGCTTAAAATGGTTTACAAGAGGTAAAGTTACTTGTTTACAATCATTCATATTAAAATCTTTTCAAAATATTAATGACATAACCATGTTGATTTAGGAATAACATGTCTTTTTCTTTATTTCTCCAAATTTACATGCATAATATCCTTTTAGCAGAGCCAATGTTTTTCATTTCAAATTCAGACTTTAATTTCAATTTAATATCATCAATTTTAGCTCTATCATAACAGGCAAGCAACATATCATCCACATAGAGAACTAAATAAAGAGCATTTTCACCTTCATTACCTTTAAAATATAGACAGGTGTCAAACCGACTTCTTCTAAAACCAAGTTTTAGAACAAAATTATCAAATCTCTTATATCATTGTCTAGGAGCTTGCTTTAATTCATATAATGATCTTTTTAATAAACACACATCATTTTCAAGATTTCGAGTTTCAAAACCAACAGGTTGTTTTATGTAGACAACTTCATCTAAATCACCATACAAGAATGCAGTTTTAACATCCAATCGATCAAGTTCCCATTTAAAATGAGCAACTAAGGCAAGCAAACATCTAACAGTGGAATATTTCACAACAGAGGAGAAAATTTCAGTGTAATCAACACCTTCTTTTTTAGTAAAACCTTTTGCAACAAGCCTAGCTTTATATCTAATGAATTCACTATCCCCTTCCCCGTGTTTTATTTTATAAATCCACTTACAATCAATTAATTTCTGCCTCTTAGGCCTCTTAACGAGTTCCCAAGTCTTGTTTTTCAAAGTGAAGACATTTCATCTTCTATGATAGCTTCCCAATTTTTACTTTCCTTACATTTTATGGCATTATCATAGGAATTTGGTTCATTTTCAAAATGGTCTTGATAAGTGAAAAATGAAACAAAATCATCACTGTCAAATCTAGTAGGTGGTCTGATTTGCCTCATTTTCCTATCTCTTGTGAGCTGATACTCATCAGTAAAGAGAACAGCAGAATCAGATCCAGCAGTTTGATTAATTTCTTGATCAATTTCAAGTTCAACACCAGCTTCATCTACTAGAGATACAGAATTTTGCAAGTTCAATTTGAGGAGACTCCACCTCAATTTGAACTTCTTTATGAGACAAACATTTATCTTTTCCTTCTAAACATGACATTAATGGCTAATTAAAAACAACATCCTTTTTAACAATGACTATATACCCCTTTTCACATTTAACCCACAATATGTACCATTTAATATGTTCATCATAACCCAAGAAAACACATTTAAGGGATCGAGGTTCCAATTTTTCAATATTTTGATGAGCATAAGCAGTACATCCAAAAACCTTTAAATGAGAATAATTCACAGAACCATCAAACCAAACAGATTCANATTCAAGCACGTCAAAATTCAAAGCTTTAGTAGGACTTCTATTGATAAGATATGAAACAGTTTTAACAGCTTCACCCCAAAACATTTTAGACAAACCATATCCTAGTAGCATACATCTAACTTTATTTAATAGTCTCCTATTCATTCTTTCAGTTATTCCATTTTGTTGAGAAGTATAAGTAACAGTTCTATGTCTCATAATGCCACTTTCTTTACACAAGTTATTGAATTCATCATTACAAAATTCCAAACCATTGTCAGTGCTAAAAATTTTAATTTTGTGTTCAGTCTAGTTCTCAATTTGAGTGTTAATTTGGACTCCAGATAGTTTTTGAAATGTTTGATATTGTTAGTACCGTAAATTAAAAGTTTGGGTTAAATTTGCGATATATTTGATGATATTTCCTAATTGTATTTTATTTAAACTACGTAGTGCACACTGTAGATCAATAGGTCAAATTTGTAATCGAATCATCGCTCGAAAAAAGAACTCCGACGAACCAGCCGCCGACCAATGTCATCGCCATCACCCGCCACCGTCGATGCCTTCGCCGCCCGGCCTTGGCGGCAGTTCCTTGACCCTGCAAGTCTTAGCCTCCCCATCTCACTCTCTGAAGCCAGCTTTCGCCTCACCCAAAACCTCCGCTACTTCTATCCCAACTACGCTCTCCTCTCTCTCCTCGTATTCCTCCTCACGCTTCTTCCTCATCCTCTCTCTTTGATACTTTTCGTCTGCATTTTTTCGGCATACATATACTTAATCTTGTCGCGCAGCGAGCCCTTTACTGTCCTCGATCACACCATTGACCAGAAAATCATACTGGGTTTTCTTCTTGTACTCACTCTGGTTGCTGTTTTATGGACCAAAGTTTGGTGGAATATTTTTATTTCTTCGATTATTGGGGCGGTAATTGTTTTTCTTCACGCTGTTTTGAGGGCGCCGGAGGAGGTTGAGGAGGATTCGCCATATGGTTCTTTGCTAAATGTTGTGGATGATCCAAGGGGAGACTATGCTAGTGTTTGAAATTGGGGATTTTGTTGGTTTTTGATTTATTTGGGGAATTATGAATTGGTTAGCTCATGGATTGCTGTTTTGAATTGTAGTTTTATGTTCATGATTGCAATTTATCTAATTTCAGTGTTCAATGAAAATTACGTTACTCTGTTCTTATTGTGTTGATATCCTTTATTGGTTTCATTTTCATTGCGACGATCTTGAGTTCTGAATATAATTACCTTAAAATAGGCTATAACTTTTGAAGGACTTGCATTATATGTTTATGTGGATTTATTTATCTTGACGTATAGTATCCGGTTTCATTTCCATCAAGAAAATGTGCAATTTGTGTGAAAAATGATATACTTAGGGTAATAGTGATTTGAGTCTTTTTGGGATTGAGCGGTGAAAAGATAAATCAACCAAAAAGAGAGATTGTTATGGGATTTTAGAAAGAGGTGTTTGTTAAATCTGGTTTTCTTATAGCTTAGTCAGGTGAGATTCTCTATTGTATAAATGCTTGTGATATTTGAAGATGTAGCTTAGCTCATCTTCATAATCATTTTATGATAGATTTAATTCATAAAGAAGAAAAATTTGGTTTTGAACAGTTGAGACGGAACATTACTTTATAGTTTATACTATGCTCTTATTCTTAAATTTTGTTTACAAGGCCTATGGTTGTGCTTTTGTGTTGTATGCTGGCTTAGGGTTACTGTCCATATGGCACTAGAACTGCATTTTACGTTATTTGATTCTAACATTATGTAAATGCTGGTCGTAATTTACTAGTTTTATATGGAGTAATATATTTCATAACAAGTGAATAACACGTGAATTGATCTTTCAATTGTTCGACTGAAGAATTATGGGTTGAAGTGCATGGAAATCTTGCCTTTTAGGTGACTGAAGGTTTATATAGTTCAGAATGCACGAACACTTATATTTTTTGTTTCTTGTTTGCATTGAAACGTGATCACCACTTCTGAGCAGTGCATCACTGTGTGATTACATACATATATCTCTTACTGCATTGTGATAATCAATTTCCGTTGAATATATATGTACATGTTCTGTGAGAAGTTATTGGAATGCATTTGAGTTGAAAAGCTTTGTTGAGCTTCTTCTATAATTGGCTGCCTGAGTATTTCTGTAATCCATTGTGTCTATATCACTGCTAGTATTTGTTAGTTTCTGTAATCTATTGTGTATTGTTGTTGGGACAGGGTCGTGCCAGTGACATCCCCTTTCCCTTGCAGCTAATAGTGCAGCCTTGGTGTGGCAAGGTTGGCCCATAGGCTGCAAACTGGTCACACTCGATGGCCTCATTAAATGATTCTTAGTTATTCAACTCTCTCTTCACGAATTGGAACAAGAGAACTTCAATAATTTTTCTAACTGGTGCCTCAGTGCTTTTTTATCATAGCTGCAAGGGACAGATTGCATAAAAATACCGCTACCAATGAGGTAAAAAGAGAATATTGACATATGTTTTTCTTTTCTTTTCTTTTTTTTTTTTTTGCTCATCGTGGAACACACACGAATACCGTATTTTTGTATACATACATATTAGTATACATTTTCACTTATGATGCATGTTTTTTGACATGCACGATACATAAACATGATAGAACACCTTGGATCTTCTTAAACTAGTGGCAACAAGCACCCTTAATATTTAGGCACAGAAGCGGAAGCCTGAAATAGAGATTTTTTTTTCCCTCCTTTGACCTTAACCTTTTTTTTTTTTATTATTTCTACTGAGCTTCTCATAGGAGGACTCGAGATGTTGTTTGAAGTGCCTCTAACGAGCTCTGCACTATCGGCTTCCATTTGAAGCAAATGTGTGCATTCCAAGTCATCTCTTCCACTAGTATTTGTAGTAAGTTGCTTGTTTTCTGCTGGTTTTGCTCTTGTGCTTGTTAAGGATTGTAACACATTGGACTTACGGCATTCACGTCTGTACTCTAGTGTCATGCTTGTTAGATTATAATCTTCCAGAACATTTATGGGCACACTCTGCATGTCCAATATGGAAAATATTATTCTTTTACTGTTTAATTACTCAAAAATCATTCTATTCGAGTTAGTGACAAGTAGATGTGTCAAGATGTGCCACAGACATAGCCCTCTAGGATGTTCGAGTATAATGGGTAAGAAACTGGATTTGCTTGAAGCTTAAGAAACTTGTTGAACTCTATTTAGCATGTCTGTGTAATACTCGTTTGAAAATGGTTAGTGTTATAGTAGTAATGTTCATTTTTGACATTTTATGATACTTTATTTTCAACTGGTTAGGGTCCAAGTCCCATGCTGAATCATAAAGAAGTGGTGGCTCAGCATGGCATAAGCCCTGCTCAACCATTAACTTGCCTGGCAAGGGCCATGTCATGGGTTGGCCGCTCCAAGAGTCGTGCTTGTTAAAGGTGAACCCAAATTAAATAATGATGAATGAAATGTTAACATATAGGGCTTTGGTTACTCTTCGTTGATCCTTTGAAATGGAACCCAAGTTGGTTTGGATTAAAAAAGATATTAGTAGATTTTAATGAAAGTTCGTGAAATTTGTTGTTGAAAAGTTGATAAAAATTGTGGGTCACATGAAACTTGTGATTGAAAATAAATTTAGGAACAAATAAATTTAAGAAATGGGAGCCAAATAGGAGCATGATATTAGAATTCACTAAGTTCAAACTAGAAAGATCGGTGTTCTCAAAATAACATGATTTGTAATGTTGTTTTATCTGGAATTTTAACAGTTGCGAAATGTCACATTCGGCATAGCATGTTTAAATGATGTATTTTTTGTTAAGTTACATACCAGGAGCTGTATTTTTCCTTCTTGAATGTGTGTGCTGAGTGACAACCCGAATGAATTTACTAGGCTCATCTCACGAGTTGCACCAAAGCCCTTGCCAGCCACCCCAGAAGTTGCCACATGATTCAGTGCTGTTTCCTTCAGTAATTTTGTGCTATGAGTTTAAATTAAGCAAGAAAAATGTATCGACTATTTATGAGTATTAGATTGATTAAATTGAGGGCTTATGAGTATATCGAGCACTCTGTATATATCAATTATTTAGGAAGTGAAAGTCGTTGCCCGAGTGAGTGAGTGAGAGACTGGCTTGAATTTTAAAGGTGAGTTCTACTTAAGTGCTGATAGCATATAGTGATATAAAAAAGGACATTCCTTCTTTGGAGACTTGCGTTGCTAACAAGATGACCAGAGAAGAGTTACTTCAGTATAGGAGCGTTTTTGCGAGGCCATTCAACTGAGAAAATGAGTTGTCAAGAATGACGAATGTGAAGGGCGGTGGATTGTAAAGATTGATTAAATTTAGGACTTAAGGTATTGAGCATTCTCTAGTTACAAGTTGGTGAACTCTAGTCAAGTGTTGATAGCATACTAGAGTGGTGGTATATAAAGATGCATCCCTGGGGACCTGTGTGATGACAGGACGACTTGAGGAGGGTTTCAATATAAGAGTGATTTCGCGAGGCCATCCAACTGAGAAAATGAGGGGTTGAGAATGACCAATGTGAAGGTGGTGGGTCGTAACTGCTACTGATATCACAATATCATAAAAACTATTTCTGAGTATCACATTGCTTATGAAGGACTTGCCTTGTGCTCTTATAGTCACGTTTTGATAGTGAATTCTACCAAAGGCTCGTAAAGAAAAAGAAAACAAAAAATTAAAGAGTACAAACCTGGAGGAGATTCATATATGTCGGAAGGGAAAATTTGTTTGTTGAAGTACGAGGTTTACGAGAAATGAAAATGTTGGTCCTGATGTGTGATGATTAAACTTGAAAGTTTGAGAACCTCCTCTTTGGGTGGAGGAGAAAATGGATACTTCTCTGTTGTTGACTCGTACGGAAAAGTAGTAAAATTTGCATGGCCAAATTTGATGACCCAAATTTGTGATTTTATGGGTAATTGGCTTTAAAGAAAAAAGCACTTAAATGATTTGAGTATTATAGTAGAATAAACCTAAAATTAACTTGACTCGGCATATTTTCCCATTGGTACGTTGCAAGGTCGAAAGAGCACTTTTTAACATATGTAATTAATATTTTGTACACAATCAGAAGATGCGAGTAAATAGATGAGTGGAGTTAAAATTTACCGTCTTGAATTTGCTATTCATACAATACATTTTCGACATTGACACCCTTCTAAACGAATTGAAAGACATCAACACATTTTTAATATATGAACATAATAAACATTTGCATCTTTTCATTTATTAAGAAATAATGATATATCAAAATGTCAAAAATATAGTCCCCTTAGGGCCACTGAGGTAAGAAACGGCTGTAAACTTCAGGACCCCATGGGATTAGTCGAGGTGCGCGCAAACTGGTCCGGACATCCACGGTTATCAAAAAAAAAAAAAAAATGTCAAAAATATATTAAAAATGTCAAAGTTGGAGACAACAAATTTGAACACTATACAATCGAACCCCCCTCATTTTTTACACCTCTACCTACAAATCTTAAAGGGGTGCAAGTGCAACATAGGCAAAAGTAAAACGTCACAATTCCCTTTCATCCCAAAACGTGTCAAGTTGCTAAGATGCAATGGTGCCACCAATATACTCCCCAAACTCTATCCATTACAATGCATATACCTATTTCAGTATCTCAATATGTAATAACTCTCATCAACTTTCATTCTCTCTCAAAAGGAAATAGCTAGCTAACCATGGATCTAATTCACCAATTTCTCAACTTAGTTGCTCCGCCATTCACCTTCTTCACCCTTTTGTTTTTCTTGCCACCTTTCCAAATTTTCAAGTTCTTTCTCTCATTAGTGGGCACCATTTTCACTGAAGATATCGCCGGCAAAGTTGTCCTCATCACCGGCGCCTCCTCCGGCATTGGCGAGGTAACCAATTAAACCTTTCGTTTTCTTCACTAACCTATACATTCGTGAGGAAGAATGGCATGTTTGTAATGACGGACCTAAAATTACAAATTGGGTGGACTATACTAAAATAATTTTTTTTAGTTGGCTAATATATTAAAAAAAAAAAATGGGGAAATAACAAAAATTACTAATTAGGTGTTAAAACTGTAAAATGCGATTGTTTTAACATTTTATTGAAAAATACAGCACTGTAATTTTCAGCCAGTTACAATCGTCGTAACTTTTCAGCAACCTACAATAATCCTTGAGAATGGAATTTTAAAAAAAAAATGTAAAAAAAAAAAAAAGAAATTTTCCAGTTTCGTCTCATAAACCGTGTGGCCCAATTTCCCAAAAAGGGCGGAAAT
>CAIGRF010411261.1:2555-18121 GCA_903798235.1 Fraxinus ornus
GTGAGCTTGCCTGCAAGAATTGATCCAGTTCAGACTTCAGTAGTCGTCAGTCTGCATGGGCGTCTCTTTATTCGTGTTCATAGAAGCAATCTCTACTTTTGCATTATCAAATTAGTTCTTGATGGTTTTTTTAAATTAGAGATCGGAACTCATCAGTGAGACACTATAGTCGTTTTTTTAAGCTCTTTTTTATTTAAGTAGTGTTGTATCACATTCTAATGTTCAAGTGTGTGGATTCAAAATTTTGTAATGAAATTATCAATTTTTATGCAATTTCAAAATTTGTTCATAAGTTGCATTTTTTTATTTTTATCAATCTATTTGCATAGATTGTTGTTATTAAATATATAAAAAAAAAAAACCCTACGACAACGTTTGCCAAACGTTGCCGTAGTTATCTACGGCAACATTTGGCAAACGTTACGAAAGACTGTCTTTCGCAACGTTTGTCAAACATTGCCGACGTTGCCGAAAACTTTTGGCAATGTTCAAAAAATGTTGCCGTATCTCCCTACTCTACGACAACACCTCAATTTGCAACACACGTCCAAACGTTGCCGTAAGCTATTTTTGTTGTAGTGATTTAAGCCTGTGTAATCTGTGAAAGCAATATGGGCCGTGATTTAACATCTTTGGAGGCTCGAAGGGTCTAATATACTTTGACGAGTAGAAGAAGCCTATGAAGGCATTGAAGGCAATTATCACCAATATCATGAAAACTCAAATCTTGGAATTGAAGATCTAAACATATATTTCTTGTATTTATATATTACGTGTGAATTTCCATACTTCTTTGTGCAATATCATTAGAAATATGCTAGGCTAAACTTCATTGTTAGAAGTAGAGACCAAAATGCAAAACAATTTATAGTTATAGGGATGAGCACAATTAGCAAATAGAGTTATACCCACGATCTAAATAAACGGTTGCATGTCGCGATTGGTGAATAATCACCAGCATGTCGTGATTTAAAAACCTATGCCCTTATAGGAATTTTATCAAGCTCTCTTATTTTTGGGGAATATTGCATGACTTTTAAGGCAGGTCGAACACTATATAAAGACCTACTTTAGGTTGAATTGAGGGATACACATGCAAGAAAATAAAAGAAGATACGAATGGAAGAGGGAAAGAAAGCTAGGTTTTCAAGAACTTGGGGTGAGGAATGCGGATTCTTTTTGCAATAATATAGTTTTTTCTTAATGTACTCAGAAATCATTGTATTTTTTCTTCATGTATGATACGTAACTAAAAAAACAATGGGATGAATGATGTAATCTATATTTGAACATTCAATTTCAGTTCTCAAGATTCTCGTAGTTAAGTGTTTCATGTATTAATTTTACTTCTATTCTTCGTGTTTTGAAATAATTGGCCATTATTTCATCGATTTGTGAATTTATAACAAACCAAGAGGAAGTTATAAATATAGAGTGTGTAGTAAATTCCGGTAATTGGGTAGACAATAGTGATACACGTTTATTATTATTATTGTGGTCTTAAATGATTTTTTCAGTGATTTGGCCTATGTTTGGCCTCAATTTTTTCAAAATCTTATTTTTCCAAAATTCATTTTTAACTACATGTTCTTTCATAAAATAATTTTACACATAAATCCAAAATTTTTCCTTATTTCAACCATACATTTTCCTTTAGTTGACGTCTATTCAAAGTTAAATAGAGGTATGGTAAGTTGACCGAGCTAGATATGATTGATTTGAATTCAAGAGACGTAAATTGAGTTAATTTGTGAATTTGACCTTGAGATTTAAGACTAAAAGGGATAAGAACGGTGAAATTGCGAATCACAATGATTTGACTGTCATAGGTTCATTCTTTTATTCACACTTAATTGTTTTTTACTATTTGTTAGATATTATTATTTTGAATCTAAACATTGCCATTAACATTACTTTATTCAAATGGGACTTAGGAATAGTTTGGTTAATCATTAAATAGCTAGTCCTCATGTAAACAATAATTTGGACTCTTTATGTCCGTTTTACTACTTGTTTAATTGACATCGTACTTACAATTATCAAACAATAATATTTAGGAATATTCTTATTTAATGTAGATTTAAATTTTTTGTAACTTCACTTTTATTTGTGATTTTTATTTTTTTGTAGGAGAAAAAACTCCGTTCACAATGCGATAATCTCAAACCGTTCAACTGTAATATTGAACATAATTTCAAACAAAACCATAAAGAATACAACCAAAAATAGCAAATCACTATAACGGATGAACAAATTAGATTGGTCACCGCACAGGTCGCCAAAACAAATTAGAGCATTTGCAATAAAAGTCACTTAATTTTATCGATTTAAAAATAGACACCACAGGATCTCTCGGCCTTCCAACAACAACGTACACTTTACCCAAATTACATCTTAACATTTGATTATCAACAGAGTTGCATCACCTAGCACACAATTAGCGTCATTTTTCATCTCATCAACACAATCAAAAGTAAGCATGGGTAAAACTACTATTCCAAGTTTATACCTCTTGAATTTTGGATTTCAATTATTGTTGAGATTTTGAGGCTATCCAAAGATAATGAATCAACATCGATGCTCGTACTAGAGATTAAGAAAGTATATTAAGAATTACTTTTATTTGATTAAGAATTTATATCCAAAAAAAAAAATCCTAAAAGTTCAAAAAATATTAATCCGGTTGTGTGAACTACTTTTATTTGATTAAACTCTTGAAAATTGAATAATATTGTTTTTAGATGGTCGTTAGGTGGCATTAAATATAGAGCTATCTTATATTTCATCCCTGAGAAATTGCAAACTTTGACCGAGCTTTAGAAGATGCGTATGGGATGCTTGCACAATTTTATTTTGTCAAAACCTAAAAAGTGAGTATGAACAAGATAAACTACAAGACAACATTGAAGTCCTAACATCACAAGTTCATTGGTTCCAACGAATACTTGTTTAATTTCATTCATTTTTAGTAGTTATAGTACAAAATCACACTTCAAAATATTTTTCAAATAAATTTAGGATCATCAACTTCAGTACTTAATAATGCAAATCTTGTCTGATAATTCTTGACTCACAATCTTCTTTTATTCCTTATCGTTGTATTGTGTACTTGCAATTTGGAGGGCATATATGGTGTTAAACATAGTTTGTCAAGAAGTATCATAGAGCAATTTTTTTTGTAAAATATAAGTAAAATAATAAATTTATAATAACTTAATGATTGAAAATGTAGATTACATGTATAGATTCTTGACGGCATATAGAAAGGAGGCATCACTGGAATATAATTGACGACTAATTCTACTTAATTATTATGTTCATGTGCTTATTGTTGAAACTAAGCTCTCCTTGAATATAATGACAAGCAGTGAATGCCTACGATCACTGTAAATTTCATATTTTTTAAATATATTGGTGTTAAGTGCATAAGAGACTAATTGCCCGTTGCTGCTTTCCATAAGAAGCGTATAGTTCTTCCAAGATGATAATGGGCACATAACGAGAATAGGCCCTACTGTAAACTGTTTGATCCAAGATTCCTTCACACCATATTCCTTCATCACCCAAATGTCAATAAGGCGTGGTTCTTTCATCCATGATTGATAACGAACCATAGCAAGGCACTCATCTAACACCACCAAACTAGAATGTTTTCCATCTAACTCTAAACAACATTCTGGAAAGTCTATGATTTTAAAATCCTCACTACTTATTATGAAACAAAGAATAATTGGACCAAAATATGCCCTATTTGATAGCATGTGACATGCTCCATTAAAGAACAATTCAAAACAAGGGAAACTCGAAACTCTTGGCGCTGCAGCATCAATTTCTCTCCAGGAATTGGTACTTAAATTGTATATCTCATATTTGATGCAGTCGATACACCAATCCTCATCATCATCCTCATTTACAATTTCCGACATTCTAAAAACTTTGTAGTCATTAGTACATGGATCGAAGCCAAACCCTAACCCTAATTCCATCGGTCTAAAACCATGTGGGCATGGAAAAGGACGATCAGGGAGTAAATAAAATTCTTGTAACATGGGATTACACAGAACAATGGTTTCATAGTTAGTAATGCAAATCAAACCATTGCAAGGACCCAAAATTTGCAGAAATGTTCGAGCATCAAAATATGGAATTCTCATGCTTGTTGATACTTGACTAAGTGAATCGTCATTTGAATGCAAAGAGATCACATGTTGGTTCTCTTTTTGCACATACCTGTAGATGAGGACTATTTCATCTTTGTCACGATCAAAATGCATGGCCGTGAACTTGGTGCTCTCTATGAGATCTCTCCAAGTTTTAGAAACACATCTGAATCGAATCAAAGATTTCACAGATAACACGAGAAGAATTTCTATAAGCAAATCTCTGGGTAGTTCTTTCCAATTTACTATTTTTACATCACACATAATTGTACCGTCCTTAAAATTGTCATTCTTCATTGTTTATAGATTGAACTTTTTTTTTCCTTCTTTCCCCTTTGCATTTCAATTAAAACGTTTAGAATTTTACCTTATTTATATAACTCTTCTTATTTAATGTGAAATATTCTTCTGTCTAATCATTAAATTACAATTATCCGTAAGATTATAAATTGCACATGTCAATTTAATTATCATTTAAAATCTTTTATATGTAAACATGTGAGTTTAATTTTGAAATACAGATAATTTTAGTTTTAAATAAGGGATAAGTGAAATATTTAACGAATATATTTATTTTTGTTAGAAAAATGATTAATCAATTTCTTAAAAATTTTAATAGTAAATTTTGGTTCCTTAAGTTCAATACCATGTGGGTCTATATTAGCCCTATAAAATCCAAATGCAAGAAAATCCAAGTGCAATAATTATGAATTTTGCATGATTATAAAAAATGTGGATTTAGAGAAAGGATTGGTCATGTTTCGGTTGCGTATTACCCATATGTATTTCTTTGGGATAAACTAAATAAAAAAGTTAACAATTGAAATATATATGTTGAAGTTTTGAAGGTATTTTTTTTTATATTAATAAGTAACTTTCTTGACAACTCTGTCTTATTAACATGTGCATTTGATATGACTCTCTCTCTCTCTCTCTCTCTCACACACACACACACACACACACACTCTCTCTCGTAATGTTTTACATATTTTTTTTGGCTGAAATAATTAGTAATTAATATTCATGCTTCTGTAACGTCATTGTGCATATAATGTATCGTATTTGCCAGGTCGGGACATACGTTTTTCCTTCAAGTAATTTCATTTATGGTAATTATTAATGTAAAAAATTTTGGGGCATTTTCTTGTTTATTTTGTGTGCATTAAAACCATCAATACCACGAGGATGCTAGACAATTAAAAGTTGAGGGGGCCAACAGCTCTTACTTTCATGCATATATATACGTATGTATAATTTAAGAAATTTATTAATTGCTCGATTCACTACTTATTAATTATTATGTAATTCAATTCTATAATATTGGAGAAATTGGTGCATTAATTATAATTCATTAACAAGATAACACATGCTTGTAAGTATGATAAAAATGTTACATACAGAAACGTAGAAAGTGCAAAAATTAGAAGAAAATGAAATGAAACGAGGTACGCAATTACAAGTCTCTTTAAGACAAATTTCATCGGTGCTAACTTGATTTAATAAAAACTCTTCCAATAGACAAGTTCAATGATATGAAATTAATAGAATTAGCAGGGGCCGAATTTATAAAATTCAATGGGTCATTTCTTAATAATCTCATGTGTTGGCACAAATTCATTTTGACCATTAAATTCCACCATTTCAGATTAGGGTATGATCTAATGGCTAAGATCAAACCCTATCAAAAAGTCTGACTTTTTAATTATTAATATATTCCACTTGAAGAATCGCCAATCATCGCACATATTGTAGGGTTATTTCAATACACACGGTTAATCAACGTGTACCAGTAAATTCTAATAATCCCCCACATTTGAGTAAATGCTAAATGTTATTATTATGTCTACGACATATATATTGAGAATTACCATTATACACAACATTCTGTTCTATGCATATGTAGCTAGCTTTCAATTAAATTATATAACAAGCATGAATTATCACCAAAAGGAAATCCTTCGAATAATTTTGAAGCCATCATGTTTCCATCTAGCTTTATTTAAAGCTCTAACTTAATCTCCCAATTCTCAAGTTGGATAGAGGATTTTTCATGAAACAACTACACTCCTACAGTAATTATATTTACTAGTAGATTTTGAATGCTTACATCGAATATCTAATTTACGACATCGTATCCATTTTAAGTTTGAGAAAATTGTTGAGTTTTGATACCTAATAAACCTGGACGATGATTTAAAACATTATTGGATTATATATATGGGAAATTACAATAAGTCACATGTTTAAAGATTGGAATTCAAAAATGAGGACCAAGTTTCATTATTCAAAAATCAGGCATTTTATTTAAAATATCAAACATTAAATCTATCCCAACCCTAAACTAATTCATTTCTCTCCACTCTCTCACAGTCTCTCCAGAGTGGCGATTCATCCACCACCACCGCCCGCTGCCTCCACCTCCCACCGTTCGCAGCCTCAGCTCAGACAAGTTCATCACCTTCTGAATCTCCATTGACTTCTCCACCTGCTTCTCCCTATTCTCCTACAAGTGCACCTGCTGGATCTTTCACTAATCCTCCATCCATCGCTGCCGCACACGGTGGCGCCACCCCTAACTTATCACCAAATGGTGCTACTTTGAACATAGTACCGATTGCTAGATTTGCTGCTACAACGTTGTTCTTTGCTTCTCTTTTGTTGTAGATCTAGTAATCTAGTTCGAAAGTTTCACTTTGCCGTTTTGTTAATTTTCCTGTTATTGTTTCATTACTTATTTTTACTTTTTGTGTACTCTATTGTTTAAAAATTATTTGTTATTTAAAAAAAAAAACCTCCACGTTACTGTCCGCCTCTGCACCGTCCCTCTTCAACGCTGCTTTCGTCTGTCTCTGTAAATTTTTTCTTGTTGAGCGGCACAGTGGGTGTGCGGTGCGGGAATGTATGTGTGCGACAACGGTGAGGTGGTGGTGAACAATTAAATAGTTGTTGGAACTGTCGCCAGAATAATTGTCGTAATCGGATCAATCATCGAAACGGTCGTCAGAATAATTGTCGGAATCCAAGCAGTCGTTGGAATGGTAGCGGGAGAAGAGTGGTGGTTGGAACGGTCGTCGGAATAGTCCCCAAGATGGTAGGGATGGTGGAGGTGGGGTGAGTTAATTATATTATATTAGAATTAAATATTTAATAATTAATTAATAAAAATATTAATAAATAAATACCTGAATTTTACGTTTTGAAACTTGACACCCGAAAATTGAATTGTGTCAAAGTTAACACCCGATTTTTTATTTTTTCCCTTATATATATAGATATCACGACCAAAATCAATTGGCTCGACCTGAGAACAAATTGGGACGACTGGAAACAACCATTAATTTGTGTTGCTCCAAGTCCGTTCAGGATGGCCCTTTTAATTGAGTTAGCCCACATCTTGTATTTTTATCTGGCCTAATTTGTTATGTCTTGGCCTATCTTTTACCTATCCCAAAAACTATAAAAGCAGACTCTTTCTTGCGAAATAGAGGGCAACCGTCTTTTGTCCATTTTTGAAGCCTTGTGATAAATTGCTACATTCTTCTTCCTTCTTTGTGCAATTGCATCCACAATTATTCTTCATCCTTTTGCGGGTTAGTTGTTTGAGAAAGAAGGCAGTCATAGTAAAGTATAGTTTTTTTGTGTTGAGAAATTATTTAGTTGGGGTTTCATTTGTTTGTTTAAATTGGGCTTGATGTGTGCACTAATTGAGTTACTTCCACGACAAATAGTTGTGCAAAATCTGTGCTTAGTTTGTGCAAAAAGGGGCTGAAAAGAAAATCTATGCTATTGCACGCCGTAAATACTCACCTTCTTTTATGGCATACAAAGCATGCCATAAAGCATACATATGCATGTCGTAAAAACATACATTAAAGCAGTCGATTTACTTTTTAAAATTGTTTATTTTTGTGATTATCATCAAACCTACAATAATTGAAGAAACAAATTTTATGCATTAAATAATATAATCATGTTTTTCATAGTTTACATAAACAAAAATGTTGAGTACAGTTTATAAAATATGCCAAAAGTATAGAGTGCATCTAAATAATTCTAAGAATATTATTAGCCTACTCAAAAAGTTTGCCATTGCACTAAATGTTTCAGCACGTAGAAACTTCATTATTCAATGGCTTCCAAGTAGGTTTCCTCAACATCCCAAAAATCCTTCTTCACCTGCTAGAAGCATATGTATCCTTCAACTCCACCTCCACATCCACATCTCTCTTAAAATAGTTATCCGCTCTTTTTCAATCAAGAGAATTCCTAAACATTAGTATATAAATGAAGCTAATAAATCTAACTACTCAAACTACTTTTATTGATATACATTCTAGAGGCTCCTCAATTCAAAATATTAGAAATGTTAAGAGAAGTTTCAAGCAAAAAAGAACATACAAATAGAAAGATAAATAAATTGAGAAAACACCAAACGAGATTTTATACCATCTAATAACTTAACAAAATAAAACTTGTGGAAAATGTTTTGCCTTCAACAATGTCACACTTCAAAGAACAAAAGTAAGTGCTTCATGCAGAGATGAACATAAAATAATATGCTTAAATTGAAATGTCAAGTACATTTTGACCACCTAAATATTGCTTAACCAATTTGTTATTTTATTTTTATTTTTTTATTTTGACCTAGGCTAAGCCCACTTCTATGCACACATTCAGCTACTTAACAACTAAGTTTCAATTCCTAAAGTGAGTTGCAAGCGAGACTTGTATAAGTACAGAAGAAGGCCAGAGATCTCAAAAGTGGGAATAGCTACAAAATAAAGAATATCGCTCACATTCAGCCGAGCAAACTATTTGTTATTTGATAACACAAAATTTCTATGTTATATTCTTCCAGACTATATCTCATGAAAAATACACGTTCGACAATGTTAAGGCATTATTCTCTTTCTTGATTTTTTTTTTAAAAGATCAAACAATTTTAACTAATGTGCCAAAGGATTCCACCTCATGTCGCTAGATCTCCTTCCAAACTTCCGTGTCAATACTGCCAATGAAATAATGGTTCCCTTTCGTTCAGGAATAGGCCTGTTAATCTCAGTAAATGCCTTCCTTACGCGAGCACAACGAATTATATATAGTTTGAGATGCCCACATCCTTGCTACACATCCGAGATAACAAGCAAAACCAAATTGGTGTTCAAAATCCCAAACATCGAAAAAAGGAAAAATTCCTCATAGACACATGAAATTGAAATAAAAATAGATAAAAGAATCAAATAAAAACCGACAATTGCACCAATAATTTCAAAACGAAAAGAATGTTTCCATCCACCATTCCACCTCATCCACAACCAATCAACTTTATTATGATAAACAGGACATTTACTGGCCAATCAAAATCATTTACCCATAAAAAGTAGCACATATTTTCAATTCCTCACATCAAAAACCTTTGATCATAAAGTATAGAAACCTTTCAAAACGTTGGAGATAAACATGGAGTACTGATGAGGGTGCATTTATGAAATTGTTAAATTACCTAGGTTTGGAAAGGGAATAAAGAAGCAACGGCGACAGTGATCGACGACTCAAATAGTGGTTAGGTGACTTGAGAAAATTCTAAGAAATTTAAAAAGGGGAATCGGAAAAGGGTTTGGGCAAAATGGCAGATGGCTGATTGAACAAATGATTGCTAATTGAGTGGTTGGAAGGAGAAGGGAAGGGTTTGGCTGAAAGAATAAGAGATAAGCGTAGAAAAAGGAGAGAAAACGTGGAGAAGAAATAAATAAAGAAAAGGAAAATATGGGAGAAGAAAGAAAGAAAAGAAAAATAAAAGAAATTTCAAGATTAAAAAATGGGCATTTTTTACGGTATGCCGTAAATATTCAGCTTTTACGGCGTGCCCAAAATGTATGCCGTAAGTACTTTAAATAACTAAATTATTACAACACACATTTAATGCATGCCGTAAAAAGGTCTATTTTTACGGCATGCTTTACATGCATGCCATAAACCAATGATGTAAAAAGCTATTTCTGTTGTAGTGATGAGTCTTTATATAAGTAAAAAAAGCCATTAAGGAATGGACAATTTCTTTTTAGAAAATCTTCCTTCATCGGTGAACCTTCAGCAGAAAGTTTTGATCGTCTTCGGTGAGTTTAGCTCGGCATAATGTTCCATCAAATTATCTCGCAGTAAAAACTATGTTCTTCAACCGTAATTGATGATAACACACTAGAACATGGATGATATAATCTGAAAGTTGCGTACTTCGACCCTAACAACACCTAGAGGGGGTGAATAGGTAATAATGTGGAATTAAAATAATTTAAGAATTAAATAACAACAAGTCATTAATTGAATTTTTATTCTAGATGGTTAAACATGCAAATCGGTTTTTCCTATGTTTAAATACCGCAAATAAAGTAAGCAATAAAGTAAAATAAGAATGATCACGGAGAAACCCAATTGGATAAAAACTTCGAGCACTTTGCCATTCAACAATCCACTATAAACAATTTTTTAACTTACAGTCTACGAGACTAGACAAAGACACGTACTGTGTGATCTCTTGACTGCAATTCTTACAACTCTCCTGGATTCTGTACTCATGAACTAATTCACAGCTGCAATTTTCAAAGCTCTATTGGACTCTGTTATCATGCAGCAACTCCTAATTTTGTGGAATTGTCTATTTCATGTGGATGCACGAAGATCACCTCGTTCTTTTCAAACTGGAACTCCAGTCACCTTCCCTTGATTTTCAGCAACTCTGACAAATATGGAGAAAGCAACAGTTTGGCATTTGGATTGTATATCTGGTGTTTTTCTCACCAAAAGCCAATTATAGGACGAAAGTTGAAGCCAAATAGATGAAGAAGATCTCACAGCATATGTTTCTCTCAATGTTAAACCTTGTAAAATACGTTTTGTGGCTATAGGTAGGTTATGGAATGAATGGCCTTGGAAAAACCTTTTAAAAACGAATTAAAAATTTTCCGGGCAACACTGTCGCTCGAGTGAGAGCTCAGCAATAGTCAAGCGATAGCTTGTTGCTCGAGCAAAGGAGAAGCGACAGACTAGCGATGAAGTTTCTATTTTTGAGGCTCGAGCCAAGCCTTGGCGACACTCTAGCGAAAATTTGTGCCGTTTTTCCTTATTTTCCATTTTTAAAACCCTAGACGTAAAAACCATACTTTTGACAAATTGCACATTACTCATTGACTTTTTACAACATATCAAATCTAGTCCTTTTGTACACAGGATAGCTAATTACATAATATTAAATACCTAACAAACTCCCCCTTTGACATTCTATGAGAAAACTACAATCTAAGTCAAGGCAATATTAAAGAAATTACAGACTCAAAAATTGACTCAACTTAAAACTGTCTTGAACCAATTTTTCATTTCATTTTTCAGTACTTGTTTCCTAAAATAGACAACTAAAATATCCAGTGTAAAATGTATGTGAAACATGATCAATAATAAACATAGCTCAAACAATTTAAGTTTAAAAGTGATTTAAGTAGTTTGTAATTCATCATGTATATTTTCAATTTCATAACATAAGCTAAATTAAGGCATAGTATCAATGCAACCCAATATATCAAAACGAAACATTGACACACTACAACAAAATACAGAAATCGCGACAAAAAAATGTTTTCGCATAAATAGGGACTTTGTTGCAAAAATAATTTTGCGACAACAATATGTTCGTTGCTGGTGTTGTCGCCCTATATGAGTAACGGAATGTATTCTGCGACATCTTTCGTTCATTCATCGCATTAACAAACTTGCAACACTATTTGTTTGACGCGGAAAGTAAGAAATAACAACAAGACATTTGTCACCATAATGTTGTCGCAAAGCATATATGTCGCCAAAAATCAAGTGTGACAAATCAATTTGTCGCAACGATTATTCCAATTAAGTTTTTGCGAGAAAAATGTTTGTCGCGAAATAAAATTTACAATGAATTTTATATGCTGCATAATATATTTTAAGATATTCAATATTTGTAGCAAAATTTATCATGTAACAAGTGATGCTTGTAATTAAATTTATTTCCCAACACAAAAAGTTAGTCACTATATTACAGTTTTAAAAACTAATGCCACTAATATTATATTAATATATATTTATATTTAATTAAAAGAATTAAAAAGTTAAAATATTTAAAACACACCAACAAACAAACAAGAAATTGCAAACATTTCCATTCAATAAATTCATTGTTCAAAATTACATGAATTTTGCTTTCCCTTCAAATCAATACTAACTTCTTCAAATTACATCATTATTATCTCGTAGACATAATCTGCAATCAAATGAGCCTTTAGTTCCAACCACTCATTCACATGGTTGTAGATGTCTTTAACCTGCAAAAATAATACAAATCAAGACCATCTTCAATCTTCTTACTGTCATGACCAACAATCCAAATGTAACTGTAATAGTGTCAAGACCATCTTCCAATCAGATTTGAAATGACAATCCTTACTGCCAACTGCAATATTTTCAACAAACATATCCCATCATTTCTCAACACTAATCTCAAATTTATCGAGACAGTACCACCCCACCGTCCAGTTTAAGGAAAGAAATCAAATTTAAAGGAATCAAATTTACGGAAAGAAAATTTACGGATTTACAAGAATTAAAGGAACTAAGAGGAGTAGTTTACATAATTACAAGGATCAAGAATTAAAGGAATCAAATTTACGGAAAGAAAATTCCAAAGCAGAAGTTAGCATCTTTAGAAGATTACTTGTCAAAACAACCCCCCCGTAGTTTAGTCTATTGCGAAAACTCAGGCAACAAGGAATTGTTCAGGTACATGTACACCAACAATATAATGCAACATATAATTACACCAAGAGAATATTAACCCCAAACCATGAATCATCATACCTGCTTGCTGCAAGTAGAAAATGGACACGAGAAAGATCCCAAGAGATGGCTATCCGTTTGACAATCTTGAGGTTCTAGTGGTACAAATGGATCAAATAACAATTAAAATAATATAAAAAATCTACCAACTCCTCTTTCATAAAAATAAATCTAGATCGAAACACACTATATTAACAAGAACAAAAGGCTATCTGACAAAAACGAAAAGAAACAAAAATTTTGGAATTTTAAAAAAGACAAAATCAGGAAATCAAAGGAAATCAAGGCAAAAGAACAAAATGAACCCAGAAAATAAATAAAATAAACCAACCTAATTATTTGCAATATCTCCAACTTACATATCTTCAATTCACATTCTGAAATGTCCTTCTTGTACATACTTGATCCCCTAAATAAAACATAGTACTTTTAAAAATATAAATAAAAACAATTTTTGAAAATGGATTTTAAACACTAAACATTGTAGTATTTACCATTCTGTGAGATAGAGAAGGTACAGTTGACAACAAGAGATAGGAAACTTTGGAAAACCTATGGAAGACGTGTTCGAAAAAGTGTTAAAGGATCTTTTCGTAGCCGAACTCTTTTCTCAGCCCCTGGACTGTAGTTAGGCTTTTCTTACCATTCCTCTGTTGTATCCTTATATGCACATACTCCTTTGCACCGGGGGCACCTAAATCTCTGACCTCAGCAAATGGATCGAAAGCAATAGGAACTTGAATGTCTAGCTCAACCATGTAACTTTTTGGAAGAAAATAGGATCGGAGGCGTGTAACTGCACAAATAGCTGCATAAAATTAAATATTAGTATTAAATATGAAAACCCATAACCAAGTTCATATGCACGTTCTGAATCGTGATTAAATCCCAACTAAGATCTACATATTCAATTAATTAGTTGAATCTTAAACCCATCAAGAGTAGAAGTCAGAAACTGATCGCTGATTATTACAAACAAGAACAAAGTCCCAATTAAGATTTAATATTCAATAATTAACAAAATCAAAAACCCATCAAGGACATGAGACACAAATCGGTCACAGATGATAACAAAGAAATGAAAACTGAAGAATTTGACTAATAAATTGAAAAACAAATCACAGCTACATCATGAAATCAAACCCCAAGAAGAACCATAAAAAAGAAAACCCAAGATCTAGCGTGAAGACTACCAATTTAATCCAACCCATCAAATTAAGATAAACATGGACAAATAATAAAAAAAGAAGGGAAATATATGTCCGTACTCCTCTCAACTGGTGCGGAAGTCGGAGGTACCGCAGCTTACTGTTCATGCTCTTCCCAACTGGGGAACGCCGTTCGTACTCTTCTCAGCTGGGGAAGTAGTGTCGAAGTGGGCTGTGGCCAGAGATACCACCGGTGAATGGGTTGAGTGGCTGGAATAGTGCTCGAGTGGGAACGGGTGTCGAGAGTTGGGGTAAAATTGGGGAATAGGTTAGAGTCGTGAGTCTGGTTTCATATTTAACAATGGGCCGGGTTCTTGTAGTGAATTTTTCTCCAACTATAGAACCTTTAGCAACAAATATTTTATATTGCAAAAAGTAGACCCTATTACATCACAAGCACTTTGTTGCAAGAAAATAAAACTGTCGCTATAAGTTTTCCTACCAAAAATATTTTAGCGCCTTGGTTTCCTCATATTTTTGGCGACATTCTTTATTGTTTGTCGTAATTTCTCACATTTCACGACAACTTTTTATGTCGTCTTATATTTTTTGATACTCATTTTTTTCATTACAATCTTCATGACAAACTTTAAAAATGTGTCGCGTTAAGTCACTTATTACGACAACTTTTTGTATGTCGCAAAAAATCTTGTCTCTAAATCACAATTTTGTTGTAGTGACACTGCTAAAATATCAAAAACTTAATTTAGCAAAACTAAATTATATCACATAATGCTTTTTGAGTCAACCAGTTTATCATGTTAATGTACATGCAGTATCATGTATAATGCAACAAGTCATCTTTTTTGTTTTTTTTCTATTACTCCCCTTTTTTGTCCCAAAATGACAAGGAACCCAGAAATACCATACATGAACCCAATAAAATAGTATCATGCACAAGTGTATGAAATGAACCGTAAACCTTCCCACACATTTGACCCAAGTTAATCATGAAGCAAATTGTATAAGTAACCTATAAGTGTAAAGTGCCACTAATCCTCATGTAGTAGGACTCCAAACCTTAAATTTGTGACAAAGGACTTGCATAACATCACTGCTAATAAAGATATTCCTCTACTTATAAAAGTCAAACCAAGTTCAGTACATTAGAACCTATACATGACAACTCATTTTGTAGAGATCATTTCTTTTCTCCCCCTGAATTTTAACATATATTTTTTTCACAACCTCAAGTATGGAAGCTCATATATTTTTTCATCTTAAGTGCAGACCCTTCTTCATTAAGCGACTAAAATGACCCATGTAGCGAGCTTTAGGCCGGTTAACTCAAGTCAATTGACCCTAGGCACCAGGTTATGAGAATCTCCTGGGGCTTTTA
>CAIGRF010411261.1:20331-31399 GCA_903798235.1 Fraxinus ornus
GCCAAATAATTAGATTTTGATAAAACGAGATTTTGTGTATCAATATTGGGCTCAATTTGTAGCTCGTATTTAATCATGTATTTTGGGCTCGAGAAAATGTAAGTTTGAATAAATTAAGCCCAATTTATTTGGATTCAAAGAAACATATATTTAATATCTATTTCTTTTAGTTCTTAATAGTACGCCTTTTAAGATAATTAGCAAAATAATATAATAGTTTATTTCATAATCACGTTTATCTAATATTTTGAAAAGATTTAGTCATATTCAAAATCTTCTTCTTCCAATTGATAACCTGTTACACGTGTAATATAACTTTTCAAATAGTATTATATTATACTTCTAATACACGTGTTATCCTATAATTGATTTATTAAAAAACTCATTCTCATCAAGTTAAGATAAACATGATTTTTATTACAGTTATATTATGACTCAACTACTATACTTTTCCCTATAAATAGTGTGTCACTGTCTCACAATTCACCACACAGAATTTTACACAGCAGTTTTCATATTGAAAGCAGCTGTAAATTCTAAGTATATTTTTAATAGAAAAAGCTCGTTTCTTCAATCAAGGTAAGATACTTATGTGCAAGTTGTTTAGTTTCCTTATTCTTTTATGTTCAGTAATTTATGTGAATTGCCATTGGACCTTCGGGTTCTACCTAATGAGAAATGTGAAGACATAGATATCTCGCTTGGTCACCGATATATTCCATAAATGAGAAATGAGAAATGTGAAGAGTGGTATGAATTGTTTATTTTTATTGCATATAATTGAATATAGAAACTACACGTATCTTATTAGGTGTTTTCAAAATACTCACTCTTACAAAATTTTACAGATTAGTTCGGGTCGATTGGATCTGTAGCGGGATGGTACAGCGAACTGCCAATGGATTTCGATCGATGAGAATAACATTAAATTTTATTGCTTTCTTTACAAGTTCATTATATTGTTTTGTCCAATAACAGTAATTGAGAATGATTAAATTGTTTTAAAGACATTATTTATGATTTGAAATTAAATTTATGAATGCTTTGTTTATTTAGAAAAATAGAATTTTCATCGTTCCGCATTTTTAAGTACACGAAAATTATTATGGGTAACACGTCAAGGTATATGAAAAATTGGGGCATTACAAGGTTAACCTTGCTAGAGAGGTCTCGATTTTTACTTCTAGTCACACATTTATGACACCTAGGTCTTGTGTGTCCCAGTGCGCTATAATGATGGCAAGTTGGAATAAACCTAGGTTTAAACATACTCGGAGGTTGTTACCAATATGTAGGACGATTGACCCTACGTTATTTAGTAGGTCTCGATTATAAAGTATACCTGACCTTTGGTTCAGGATAAATAGTATTCTGAGCATTGTTAGTGGTCGGGACGAACGTGGTCTTGGATGTAATGATAGTAGTATTACCATTATGAATGTAACCCAGAGCATACATATTTCCATCAGGCTTGTTCATCCTAATAGGTTATATAATTTCTGTGAACCACCTATGAATGACTCGAGAAGAGTGTTAGATTTTTCAAGATCCCTTGTTAAGGATTTAACTTTAGCTTCCAAGTTCTCATTTACAAGCTTCAACTTACTCAGGTTTTTGTTAAAGTCATGAAGGTCACCCAAATTTTCTTTCTCTCGTTCAAGATCATTAACCTTTTTCAACACAACTTTATTGACCTTTTTAATTTTTAGACTCTTCTCAAACAGTTCCAATAAGATTCGTGAATATCTGGTTCATCCTCCGACACTTCCTCAGATTTCTCACTCCGTTCATCACCTTCAGTCTTATCAATCTCCTTATCAGACTCTATCATAGCAATAGAAGTGAAGGTCATCAAATTTGGTTCATCTTCACCACCATATGTATCACTATAAGCACTAGAATCTAATTTCTCGTCACTTAAGGTCACTGCTAATGCCTTATGTCTTTCTTTAGTTGAACTCCTTTTTCGGATTAGGACATTCATTCCTATAGTGATCATAACCTTGACATACATGACATCGAATAGATTGATTTTTCTTAGCGAGGCTCCTAGAGGTATTTCTCATCTTTTGAGACTTTGTTAGGGACTTCATTTCTTCGTTCTTAAGGCTTTCTCACATTCTTCATCACCTTCTGAAATTTTGTAATGAAATAAGCTATTTCGTCGTCCCTAAGAGTGTCAGCATCCATTACAACTACCTCAACCAGCAAATGACAAGAAACTTTAGTGAGGGATTATGTACATCCCATTCCTACTCCGATACAACCACCTATTATATATCCACCATTTGGACATGCCAACTTCCACATCAGACCTGACATTAACAACTTATTTCGGAATCAACAAGAAGCTTTAGTGAGGGATTATGTACATCCCATTCCTACTCCTATACAACCACCTATTATATATCCACCATTTGGACATGCCACCTTCCACATCAGACCTGTCATTAACAACTTATTTCGGAATCATCACGATATCAGGTTCTCTAGAAGATCAACTGAAAATCATGATGAACATATTCAAGCCTTCTTGATGTTGTGCAATATGATTAGTCACGAAGGCATGTTTGCTGACGCTTTTCGACTGTACTTATTCCCTCGTACTTTAAAGGAAAATGCACGAGAATGGCTAAACTCACTACTTTCGAAGGATATTGTTTCGTGAAATGACATGGCCTAGAAATTCACCTTGAAATATTTCCTAGCTTCTCGAGTCCATTAGATTAGAAATGAAGCCACTAAATTCAAGTAAAAGGACATCGAGAACTACTATATTCAATCAAAAGGATATTCTAGGAAAACTAATATGGCTATGATATGCATCGAAGCGAGTTTACCTCCACTAATTCCCATCGAGAGAATTATGAAGGCAATGGGGGTCCCATAATACATGGATGATGTAGAAAGGCCCTATAGATTATTATGTGAGGTGGGCGCCTCGCTGTGGCCTACTTGTGTCGAGAAGAGTGAGTTAAAGACCTTTAAGGAGTGATGTAGGATCCTTGATACGATTAAGATGTTCATTCTAATCCTTGACGAATGAGACTATTTTCCTAGGGAGTAGCTTGTTGCTTGGGAGTGGTTGCCATTTTGCCCATTTTTAGGTATCTATTTCGGCAATATAACATTGCCCCAAACAACTAATTGACAGAGGTCGTTCTTCTCTGGAAGAAGATCACTCCTGACGAGGATATGTCTCCTCATGTATTTGAAAGCATTTTTCAACCTCGAGCTTCTAGTGGGAAAAGATTTTAGGAAATATATTGCAAGAAAACACGAGGTCTACATTTTCAATTCATTTGAGATAATTTGACTTCACTAAATAACTTAAAGACGTCTTTGTTCTGGGTGAGGGGTCGTTGATAAATAATGAAGCGCGATGTAATCCCAGAAATAACAGTTTTGACTCAGTATCATGACCCATGCGAGATTGTCTTGTATAAAGACACAATGGATGGTGGCTTTCGATTCTCCGTCCATCACTTCTAGTTAAATAAATCCTAACGCCTGGATGAAGGTATTGTATTTCTTGTACATTTACCTCTGCAAGAAGATCTCACTCTCAATAGACCTCTTTAGGTGTGTTTTCGAGATGTATGAGCTAGCTCAGTATATTGCATTTGTTTTTCTTCACCTCTAGAGTCCCCTTGCGCTTCCCTAAATTTAGAAATTCGAACAGAGGATAAAAAGCTCTATTCTTCGTTGTTTGACCTTCTGAGGGTCGATTCCCTTTCTACACTAATTGGAGATATGCTCAAATTCTCATCTTCAATATACCTAGCAAGTGACTGACACACTACCTCTTGCACCCGACCTAGGGTCTGTTTTGACTATGAGGAATATGTTGAAAGTGGGGATTGGTCGACCTACTGGTAGGTCCTCTTATCTTGCTTGTACTTTTACACTTGTATATATTCTTACTTGCTATATACTTTTTTACTCGATAAACTCAATTATGTGCATCTTGATATAGACTTTGATTTGGATAAGGTGTTGAAGTCCATGACCGTGCTAGGGGGCGATGAGGGATTTATCCCTGTTGATGGTAGATTCTCACATACTATGCTCCTAATTTAATATTTGTCCATACCTTCATTTGTTGTTCGTAGATAATGACAAGATTTTGGTTCCATTGAATGAGAAGAAAACTACTGATGGAGGAGAAATGTGTCATGCCACAAAGGAGACATTCCAAACTTTGGATGAGCTCGTTGATGCTATCCCACTGCTAAAGGGTAGAAGAGGCATCTTGAGTCGCTTCAAGTCCTAGCCAGAGGGCTCTCCTCTTCCAAACTTTGGATTTCCTCCCCACTCGAGGCTATCCCAAGATGAGAATACTTACGTGTTTGGTTACGCCAGCTGGTACCAAGGCAATTTTTAAAGAAGTACTGATGGCATAGAAAGGGTTTTGGCGGTCTATACTCAGAGGGTACGCTTCTTGCTATACTTCATCGTTTTCGTTAGTTATTCTCTCAAACATACTTAATGGTTGTTTATCATTTTGTCTTTTCTCTGTTAGGTTGTTGCCTCACAAAATGGAATTGTTGAGTCTAGCCACCATCAGTCATTGGTGTTAAAAGCTCTTGCAAAGGAAAAGAAGAAGGAAGCTCACTACTACAAGAAGAAGATTTTGTCTTTGAAGAAGTCTCTCGAAACTTTAGAGGCCGAGACAGAACTTGATAACCTACGATCTATTTTGGCTTAAGCTCCCAAAGAGGTAGTGAAGGGATATAAAGCTTTACTAGAGTATGCTAAGAATCTGGAGGCATCCATGGAGAAGTTTAAATTGTCTTTCAATTCTAAGGCCTTGTATTCATACGGAGGGAAGGTGATGGTGTCGTCCATCAAATTGACTAACGAGTGGATATCTGTTGTGCACCCTTCTATCGATCTTTTGGGTGTCGATAGGTTTCTGGTGCAGCAATTAGGAATACAAAGCTGAACCCCTCAATCCAAGACATTTGAGCTCATATTGCAAGGCGGGAGTGAAGGGATATCGTATTTTGGTTGACATAGTCTTTCGTTGTAGATCTTTCAACTCTTTCTACCGTTATTCTTTTTATCATTCGATTTTCTAGTGGTTTCTCTTGGTATGCGATATGGACAGAAAATCACACTTCATTTTAAGTATGGATGTATTCATATGGAACATTATTGTTGCTTTGTTTTTTTATCTTGTGGTATAGGTGTTGCTTGCTAATGTGTGAAAGTTAATTTGCCTCTCTCTGTACAACTCTTCTAATTTGATCGACTGTCAACCGTAATATGATCGACAAGCGTGGGTTGATTGCTATATAGTCGACAAGCACACATTGACAGCAGGCCCGAGTAGCGATTTTGATTCTCATAATTCAATTGTTGATCCTTTACCAATTTTTTGGTCTTGTTGCTCGCCGCCCTACTCCTTAGACTATGTCGCATTGTAGAGCCCCTTAGGCTACCTTGAATTATAGAGTCAGTTGAGCTATGTTGAATTGCATAACACAGGGTCGTGTGAAACTAGGGTCTTAACCAACATTTGGTTTTGAAGGCTGTCCACCCTACTGTAGAGCGATTTCGAGCCAATCGACCCCTTTATTTATTTTGTTGCCCACCACTATATGTCAACAATCCAGGATTGTAGAGTACGAGGTCTAGTGATTTTGAGCTTTAACAATTTTTTGGTTTTTGAAAACTCACCACCAGACCATAGAAAGATTTTGAGCTGACCAATTTTTAGATTTTTTGTTCACCACTATATGTCAAGCGATTTTTTATCGTAGAGTATAAGGTTTAGTGATTTTGAGCTTTCCTTTCAAGTCCTTTAAGCTATAAGTCCCATTTCTAAGGCGGTGAATCACCTCGTATGGTCCTTCATAATTTGTCCCTAGCTTGGACGAAGGGTACCCCACTGCTGATGTCTTCCTTAATATGAGATCTCCCGACTGAAAAACTCTTGGTCTCACCCTTCGATTAAAGTATTTGGTAGCCCTTCGCTTGTAAGCTACCATCCTGATAGTTGTTTTCTCTTTCATCCCTTAAGTAGGTCTAGCTCAGTGTTGATAACCGCGATGTCATGCTGCTTGACTTTCATCTTGCCTGTTTCACTTAGGATTTAAACATGGATAACGACTTTCATTCCGAAGGATAAGTTGAAATATGTTTCTCCCATCGATTTTAGCGGGGTCGTGTGATACAACCACAACACATCAGGTAATTCGTCTGCCCAAAGCCCTTTTCCCTTTTCCAATCTCGTCTTTAAATCCCATAATATCGCTTAGTTTGTTACTTCTACCTGTCCATTACACTGGGGGTGAGCAACAAAAATAATCCTATGATCTATGTGATAACTTGCACAAAGGTCTTGAAGTAGTAATCATCGAACTGTCTACCATTGTTGGTAATGAGGACTCTCAACATGCCAAACTTGCATATAATATTTTTTTCAAATGAAACTATGTACTTTAGTCGTCGTGATTGTGGCCATAGATTCCATCTCGACTCATTCGGTAAAATAATCAATGGCCACTAGCAAGAACTTTCTCTGTCCTTTGGCCACAGGCAAGGGCTCTAGAATATCCATCCCCTATTGAAAGAAAAGGCATACCCCGAAAATAGTTGATAGTAGTTCGATTGGAATATAGATCAAATTCCCATGACTGATATGCATCATACTTTCTCACCAACTATTTGGCATCATCCTTCATCGTAGGCTAATAATATCCCCGTCGAGCTTTGAATTCAAGGGTAGTCGCACCTTGATGATTGCCACAAATTCTCACATGTATCTCAAATAACACCTCATGTGCCTTAATTGGGCTCAAGCAACTTAAGTACGGCATGGTGAACCCTCGTTTGTGTTGTCCATCGATAATTGTGAACAAAGTTGCTCAAGTTTTTAATCTTCTCATCACAGATACATTTTCTGGTTGTTTATCTTGTACAATGTAATCGATTAATAGGTCCATCCAATTTTTCTCGTGTTTGATGTTCGCTATGTGAACTATGTTCAGAATGTTCGGTTGTCACAAGATTTGTACACTTTCTTTGCTAGGCAGATTTTTTGGGTTTATGGACACAAGCTTAGACAAAGCATCGGCTCGTTCATTGTCTCTGTGGAGAACATTTGTTATCTTGAAACTTGTAAATCCTTTTTGTAGGTCCCTAAATTTCATCAAATAAGCTGCCATTTTCCTATCCCATGCTTCGAAGTCTCTCATCACTTGTCCAAATATCAACAGAGAGCTACTACAAATATCTACAGGTGACATCCCATGTCTGACTGCCAAGTCCATACTCGTGATTATTGCCTCATACTCAGTAGCATTATTTGTTACGGGGAACTTGGAGCTCAAAGAATACTCCCACGCTTCAGATTTCGGTCCTATCATAATACATGTTCCAGATCCTTCTCCATATGAGGACCCCTTAACAAAGATTCTCCAAACTGCTTCCTGTCATAAGGGTAGTCAGGCAGGGTTGTAAAGATTCTCCAAACTGCTAAAGATTGCGCCTTCATAGCCATTCTTGGCTTAAACTTGATGTCAATACCTATTTTGTTTGACAACATGTATGAATGTATGCAAATGTTTGAAATGTTGTTCTAAGCTTTAAGAAAAGATTAAAATATCATCAATGTAAACAATGATAAAATTTTAAAAAAGATTGAATATATCATTCATAATTTTCTGAAATTTTGAAGGAGCATTTTTTTAGACCGAATGCCATAATGTTCCATTCATATTAACAAAAAAGAACATTGAAAATAGTTTTGTATCTATCTTCTTCTTTAATTTGAATTTGCCAGAAACCTGATTTCATATCAAATTTTGAGAAGATAATAGCTTGAATAATCTATTGAATGGATCTTTCATTTGAGGCAATGGATTTCTCATCAACTAACTAGCTGAATTGAGGGGTTTATAATTGATAACCAATCGAGGAACACCTCGTTCAATTTCTACAAAATTATTGACATAGAAGCAGAACAGCTCCAAGGCGACTTACTTGGTTTTAAAAGTCTTTTATCGAGAAGAGCTTGAATCTCCTTAGTACAATGATCAAGGAATTCTTTGTTCATCTGAATTGGATGGGATTTTGTAGGAACATTTGACTCATGAAAACCCAAAGTGTATGTAAGAGAAACTACATGTCAAACATTTTTATGTCAAACATTCAATTATGTCTTTTATGTCTAATTTGTTAACTAAAGGTGGTAGTTCAAAAGAAAGAGATAATATGTCAAACATTTTTCAAGATAACAATGAAGAAGTTGATCAGGATAATACATCTGCATCTACATCAAATGACATTAATTCAAAAAGGACTTCAAATTGCTCAAATAGAGCAACAAAGGTAGATAAAAGTTCTATCTGTGAGATAGAAAAAATTGATTTCACTTAAAATTATGTTATCAAAACATTGTAGCAAACTATTCCAGTCAAAAATCAAATTGTTTCTATCAATTTATTTTCAAAAGAATCTATACAAGCTCACAAAAGAAATTTCAATATCTTCATATTGGACTTGTTCAAATTACTGGTAAACCTCTGTTTAGACTTGGTGTAGATATTCATGTTCTTATAACCTTGAGAGATAAGATACTTTTAAGGTTTGAACATTCATTACTGTCTATGCTTGAGTCTAATCTCGAAAATGGTTCGACATTTTCAAATTGTTATCCAAATTTCTCTATCAGACTTCAAGATGGAGCTATTCTTAACGCTCTTAATATTCGAATTCAAACTAAGAATTTTGATGTTGATGATCATTCAAGAGCTTTTGCTTTAATATACATAGTATATTATAAGCTTTTAAATACTAAACTCAATATCCATGCTCTCAGATCTTCTCCAAGAGATGAAAGTCCTTTGGTTGAAGTTAATCCTCTACTCTCAAATATTATGACTTCTAAGAGAATTCCTTGGAATCTTCAAGCAAGAGGGTTAGAATGGGATTTTGAAAATGCACAAAACCCAATTCTTACCCCTGTAGGAAGAAATCTAGATCAAATAATTTATTTTCCTAATGGTAATGTCAAAGTTATCTTTGATAAACCTCATCTTCAAATACTTTTCAAAGATCTTATTCATCTAGATCTGATAATAGATCTAGGACTAATTCTTTCAGTCAGCTAGATTCTCAACCTCCTCTTTAAAAGGAGTTTATTTTAATCCAAAACTTCCAAAATCTTTTTTTCAAACTGAAGATTCTGATGAGGAAGAAGAAATAGAACCTCCTACTTTATCAGGTATGGTTCCTCCTCAGTCTGAGAGACTTGATCAACAATGTAATGTTGTTTCTTCCACGATTGATAGAAGAAATGAGTTCAAGACAAATAAAACTCCAGAAATCAAAAAAAAATTAGAAATGTTATCAAAAAAATCTTTTTCAAAATAACAACTTGAATCTTACTTGGAAGAATTCGATAAATTTTTAGAAGATATTAGTTTCTATGAATGGTCTTATGTCAAAGTTTTTCAAAAGAATGCCTAAGAACGTCAAAGCAAAAACTATTCAAACCTTGGAAAACAGCTTCAGGAGAAACTATTCAATATTTTCATCTCCTTTGCAAGAAATTGTTTTTTTCTCATGGAAACACAGAAATACTTGTTTCTCCATTCTAAAAGACCGAGCGACCTGATGATTCATTTGTTAATGCAAAAGATATAAAAAAAATATTCAATCTCAAAACAATGATATTTATGTTGTTCTTCAATCTATATGTTCCCAGCTCAATAGAATTGAAATCAATTATGAATCTGAACCTTCAAAAGATGGGAAACGTGAAAAGAAGAAATAAAAAAAGCATGTACCTTCTTTATGCCATTTTCATGAAGTGCTTCTCAAAAAACTTGATACAAAAGAAAGTGTTCTTAAAGAGCTTGTATTTCGGTTATCAAAAGTATCCTTATCTTCAAACAATATTAATACTATTGACGAAATAGAATCTTAGTTTGTTGAAGAAATTGATCTACAAGTCAATAGACTTTGAGGACAAAAGGTCCAATATTCAAATATTCCTCCTTATTATCCTCGTCATACTCCTCTTGATTTGTTCTTTGAGGAAAAAGAAAAAAACAATTCAAATACGACGGAGACTCCATCATAGAATGGAATCTTTATGGATTATTTGAATATCAAATCATTCAGCTCTTGGAAAAAAATGGATATTTGTTTTAATGCCTACATTACTAATGGAAGTAATAGGCATGAAGCAACAAATAATCTTGTCCTTGGTCTTGTTGGACAACTCAAAAACTGGTGGTTTAACTATCTTATTGCTGAAGACAGACATAAGATTGTAGCTTCTATAAAAAATGATGGAACTAATTGAAACTTCTATCAAAAGCTTCTAGTTCTTGAAAAATGTTTGACATGTTGTTTTTCTTCCATATACTTGGGATGGTGAACCCAACCAAGAATTGATCTTGGGAACCCACGAAAAAAATGGAACCAACCCAAGAAAGCTAGAAATCACGTCACGTAAAGATCAACCCAACCTGTTGTTTGACCCTCATCAAGAATCGAGATTACACGTAAGAAATCCGACCCGTTGATTATTCGAAACAAGAACCGTGAAGTGGGAATGCCATAAAAGGATTGAGAAATCTTTTGAAAAGTTCAAGTTAAAACTTTAAACCACCAAGAACATGGAGGAATAAAACATTCAAATTTAATTTAATTCTCTCAAATAATCAAAGTCCTGTTTTCAATGAATAATAATAGATCATATTTATATGAAACTATGAAAACCCCTAATTTAGCTAGATAACTCGTGCTTAATTCAAATAGATCACAAAAGATGCTAAAAAGATGATATTTAAGTCAAACTAGGAAACTACCAAAAAAGATAAAATTTTCGCCAATTTTTGTCGCCAACTTGTTCTCGGCGTGTTTCTGTGTGACTGCAAGACCAAAAGTATTATGCACTTATGTAGTCTTGTGTAGAATTTTGTAACGATTCTGAATTGTACTCATGGGCAAAAATTCGACACCCGAGCTGAGAGTTTTGCCCATTTTAATCCACGCTATTTGTTTTCTTTTCAAATATCTTCCAAACCTTGAATCCAACTCGTTTCGGCTC
>CAIGRF010411319.1:1872-21762 GCA_903798235.1 Fraxinus ornus
ACCCCTACTTGCACTGTGCATTGGCATCTACTTGAAAACCAAAAAAATGCGTAAACCATGGGAGAAAGTTGACCGTAAGTTTATGTTTCTAATTTTACGTAGATATCTTTTAATTACAATTTTCTTAAAATGTTACTTTATACTTTGGTCAAGTTGACGAGGAGATCAGTACTGTTGAATCCATACAATATGACTTTGGTACGATAAGAGATGCAGCAGACAATTTCTCTGATGCTAACAAGTTGGGGCAAGGTGGATTTGGTGTTGTTTACAAGGTTAAGTATTTAAGTGAACTTTTAGGTGTCATACAAATTAACGCTATTAGGAAGTTCATGTAATTTTCACTTGTAATTTAATCTCAGGGAAGACTCCCAAAAGGAAACGAAATTGCAGTAAAAAGGTTGTCCCATGATTCAGGGCAAGGTGACTTGGAATTTAAGAATGAGGTCTTGCTAGTAGCGAGACTTCAACACAGGAATCTGGTTAGGATCTTGGGTTTCTCTGTTGAAGGAAATGAAAGACTTCTTATATACGTAGTGGTTCAGATTGGGAGTTTGGACAGCTTCATATTTGGTAAAGTTTTATTATTTTTTTAAGTAAATCATATTCCAAATTTTTAAAGCAATCTGGTTGCTCTGTATGGCTAATTAATTATAGCATAATTTTCGTTATTTGAGGGTAGTTTTATTGTAGATCCAAACAATCCATGTTTGGATTGGAAAAAGCGCTACATAATTATTGGCGGTGTTGCTAAGGGACTTCTTTATCTACATGAAGATTCGTCTCCGAATCATTCACCGAGATCTCAAGGCAAGCAATGTTTTGTTAGATGGAGAGATGAATCCCAAAATTTCAGATTTTGGCATGGCAAGATTATTTGTCCCAAACGAAACTCAGCACAGCACTAGCAGAATAGTTGGGACATTGTAAGCAATTTACACAGTGCATCTCATAGTTTGAATTTGTTTATTTTTACAAAGTGGTTGTTAAGAATAGAAATTATGAAGTGATGCACAAAACTAAACATACATGTTCATGTTAATAACTAAACATAGCTAGATGGTTATTTTATTAAACTCGCGACTAATGATATACCTACAAACTGACTATTATAGTGGATACATGGCACCTGAGTATGTAATACATGGACACTTCTCTATTAAGTCAGATGTCTACAGCTTTGGTGTCCTAATTTTGGAAATCATAAGTGGTTAGAAAGCTTATAATTTTCAGAATGGGGAGAGTATGGACGACCTCATAAGTTTTGTAAGTACAAATATGATAAGGTTTGGTTTTTGTCAATTTTAAGCCACGAAGGGTTATATTTATTGTATATTTGAACATTCCTATTCTCACAGGTTTGGAAAAATTGGCACCAAGGAACGGTTGCAAATATAATAGATCCTGCATTGAGGACTTCTTCAAGATCCCTGAGTGATATTACGAGATGTATTCACATCGGTTTATTATGTGTTCAAGAAAATGCAGCTGATAGACCTACAATGGGATCCGTGGTTCTCATGCTCTCTAGGTTTCCCTTAACTCTGTCAGTACCTTCACAGCCTACATTTTTCATGTCAGGGAGCTTTCGTCCGGAATTTTCAGTTCTTCATGAGACTCATTCATCCAAAGATCAATCAAATAATTTATCAACAAATGAGGCCTCGACGAGTGAGTTATATCCACGGTAACTTCCAAGAATATGCATATCCATTATAACAAGACATTTTCTAGTAATTATGTTCTTATTAGAATGGAATATCTTGTAAACAGATTTATTCTCTTTACTTGATTTTTTTTATTTTGGTATGGTTTATGGTAGTGATATTCCCCATGTGAATAACGCGATATCTACATATTATATTATTATTGATATTATGTGAATATTCTCTTGCAAGTAGATTGTCTAGCAATTGTTTGGCCATGTGAACAACGTACTTTACTCCTTTGCATAATTTTGTGCAAGTGGTGATGCCTAGAATATGAATGCTTATGACTTGAATCTAACTGCCAATGATTTGAATTTATTTCAATATATGCTGTCAAGAGTGTCAATGATCTTACATCATACTTTAAATGCTAATTATGCTGCTACAACTACTTATCGATTAAGGTAAGGTTGGATCCCCCCCCCCCCCCCCCCCCCCCCCAAAAAAAAAAAAAACCAGAAAACAAAAAATCGCCNGGCAGGCCTTGAAGAATTTATTCGTGTACCAAATTGCTTCTTTGTTTCGTGTCACTGTAAATGAATTCTATATTTTCGTATAGCATTATAGTTTTTCCCTCACAAAGAAAACATTGACATAAACTGGCCAGTTTTGAAGAATGATTCACATGTTAATGGTCTTTCGACGTAAGGTTGAAATTCAATAATTTGATTTAATTGAAAACTCGAACAACGAGTAAAAATTTGAATTCCAGTCTTTCTATACCTTAATTTTTTAATTTTTAATTTTTTTTTAAATGGCAATCATGAACTTGAGAATAACGAGAATGAACTAACTCTAAAATAAAATTTAAGGATGCGAAAAAATGAACTCTATAAATCAATTTATGGGTGTGGTCGGAAGGAGAAAATACCTCCCATGTTTCGCTCCTTGTCTGTATGCTCCCGTCTCAATCATAACTCTCAACTTTCAATCCATAAAAGTAGTGTGAAATCTTGAATTTTCCAAGTCAGTCAACCAATCAATCGTGGAAAATTAGAAGTAGAATTTTTAGCCAAACCTAAACGTAATTGATGGGTTGATTGACAAAGTCTTTGAAAATAAATTTAGCAGATTTGGACAACAGTTCATAAAATGTATAATTGAGAAGTTGATACAAGTTGTGAGCTCAATTAAATATGTGGTCAAAATTAAAATTTGTCTGATTGAAAGGTTGATAAAACTTTAGCAATGTTTTATTCAACAAGCACTAAGCTTTAGACATTTCAAGAATACATTTTAGTTTAAGTCCGTCTTGTAAGTAAGGGTGAAATCCCACGTCATTCAAATATAAAATAACATAACAAACATATAAATATTTAAGTAACAGCTAAGGTTAAGGTTTGATGTTTTAAGATGGAACATCAAAACTCAATATGTCATCAGAGGCCAGAAAATTCAAACGAGCAATTTGAGGTTTTATGATTGGTGTTCCCGAACGAGCATCATCTTGCAAAGAATATAAAAATTAAAATCTTGCATCGCTTTAATCTGAAAATAATAATTAATATGTAAGACATGAAGTTGATCTTCTTAAACTCGATATAACTTTTATAGTTGCAAAAATAATCACACGGGCGTCAAATGATTTATAAACCTAATGTGAGGGTGTGGACACTCCTATTTACCAATTTTTATGTACATCAAGAATAATTCTAAAAAACAGGCGACATTTCGGGATCCACGTAATTGGTGCATCCTACTTTATTTTGATGAGTACATATTCGGAACACTAGTAACTTTCCCTGACTTTTATACGTGGAACACAACAAATGTCACTAGTCCAGAGGAGTTCAACCGGGATTTGAAAACATTCTTAAACAATCTACACAGCCAGGCAGCATTGGTGGTTCCATCAAGAAGTTCGCTGCTGCGAATAGGACTGGACCAGAATCTTTGACAATTTATGGACTTATGCAGTGCACACCTGATTTAACCTCAGAGGATTGTGGAGATTGCCTGATTCAGGTTACCCAAGTTATACCACGGTGTTGTAATGGGAAACCAATATTTGGTATCTTCACCCCCCAGCTGCATTCTTCAGTATGAAACCTATTTGTTTTATAATGATACTCCTCAGCCAGCACCAGCACCAGCACCAGCACCAGCTGCGGGTGAACCAGCACCACCTGCTGGTGAACCAGCACCAGTACCGGTACTGGAAGCACCAATACTGGAACCACCAGGTGAGAAAATCCTTGACTTCTATTTTGGTATGAGTATATATAAGAGCTAATACTTCCCTATATTTATGCTCTGTGTGAGATCCGACAGGGAATCCATTTATTACCTTACAGTTAAGGGACTATCTACGGTGTTATCAAATGACATTAATGGCATGCTTGTAAGGTGGATCGGACAGTACAAGAAGAATTAAATTAGAAAAAAAACTAATATGTTGTTTATTTTGTGCTGCCCAATCCAAAAAAACTAATATGTTGTTTAAATTAGAAAAAAAACTAATGTTGTTTAATGCATATAATTTAAGTTTAATAAAGAATGGAGATTCGTTAACTTTGTCTAAACAAAATGATTAAGCCTTATGGCTGATCGCATGCGGCCCATAGGGCCTACAAACTGTTAATCTATAAAAAGTATCCATCTTTGCCTCACTATTGCCTATTTGTTGGGGTCCTTTTGTAAAAAGAATACGACCATTTTGTTTTTAGTTGCAAATCGTTAGTATCGTTTAACTTTTGATATTTGGATCTCTAAATCGATTATTCTTTTCACTAATGGTCATTTCCGTTTGATATGTCTATTTAACACAATAAATGGATGAAATTAGATCGAAAGAACTATTTATGTGAAGAATGATCAATCTAAAGATCCAAATGTCAAAAGTGAAATGATGGAAAGGATTTGCTTAATAAAGGCAAACAATATGAATGTTTTGCGTCAATTACTTGATGAATCATATTATGTACCTTCTTGAAACACTTTTTTTGGATTAGGTATGTGCCTTTTTAAAACACAATTTAATGAAATCGGACAAAGGCCATGTTGTTTAATGCTAATGTGCTAAGTTCATTTTAGATTTTAACCAAGTGTTACTTTTAACATAAAACATTCTAAAATTAATGATAATATTAACATGGTTTTATTCTGGATTTTGTAGGAAATGATGTTAATGAAACTCGTACCATCATAATTCCAATTGTTGTGGGCCTAATACTTGCTGTATGCATTGGCATCGTCCTAAGAATGAGACGAAAGAGTAAAACAAAAGAAATACATGAAAGTAAGTTTAATTTTCTTTAAATACCAGTTTTTATGTATGTCCATCTCTATCTTCAAGTTCTTTCACTTACAATTGGCTAAAACGTTGTTGAAGCTGACAATGAAAGTAGTACTGTTGAATCCCTACAATATGACTTTGGTACAATTAGAGCTGCGACAAACAGTTTCTCTGATGCTAAAAAGCTCGGGCAAGGTGGATTTGGTGTTGTTTACAAGGTAATTATTAAATATTGCTGCAATAAAATGGAAGCAAAACATGGATGAGTAGCAAAGTAATTAACATATTGGTTTAGACAATTGGCACTTATCAAAAATATTGATTGATGGGAAGGACACTCAATTAATATTTGTTTATTCTATTTAATGTCAGGGAAAACTTTCAAGCAGGCAAGAAATAGCTGTGAAAAGATTGTCCATGAATTCAGCGCAAGGTGACTTGGAATTTAAAAATGAGGTCCTGTTAATGGCAAGACTTCACCACAGGAATCTAGTTAGGCTATTGGGATTCTCACTAGAGAGAAGCGAGAGGCTTCTTGTTTATGAATTTGTTGAGAATGGGAGCCTTGATCGTTTCATTTTTGGTAAAATTCTATCTGAAGTAAATCATAATTTTTACAAGAATCTAGTTACACGTGTGATTTCTTTCCATGTTAAGTGTAATGGTCATCATTCTCACAATGTCATGTGCCTGACTGGACTTGTAGATCCAATCAAGCGTCAATATTTGGATTGGGACACACGCTACAAAATCATAGGGGGTGTTGCTAAGGGGCTTCTTTATCTGCATGAAGAATCTCGACTCCGAATCATTCACCGTGATCTCAAAGCAAGCAATGTCTTATTAGACGGCGAGATGAATCCCAAAATATCAGATTTTGGCATGGCAAGGTTAATTGTCCAAGATGAAACTCAAGGCAGTACCAGCAGGATTGTAGGAACCTAGTAAGCTTTATATAAAACTATAGTGTCTTAAACTATTGTATATAGTATTTTAACAAGTTTATATTATGCACGAAAAGAAATGAAGAAATGTTGGATAAAAATACACATGATCATTTTCAGATTAAGGGTTGTTTGACAAAGTTTTTGATAAAAATTTTAGCAGATAAAGTTGATGAAATGTTTGGTTGAGAAGTTGATGGAATGTTTGGATTCCATAAAACTTATGGTTAAAATTATTAGCTGACTTTGATCTTAATATTTTAGCAGTTTTTTTGCTACCCTAAACAATCACTAAATATATCTTGATGTTTATTAATGTGATCGGTCGCTGATTACATACTTATAAACTAATCATTGCAGTGGATATATGGCACCCGAGTACGTGATGCAGGGACAATTCTCTAGTAAATCTGACGTCTTCAGCTTTGGTGTCCTAGTTTTGGAAATCGTAAGTGGTCAAAAAGCCAACAGTTTCCAATCTGAGGAGAATATGGAGCACATCCTAAGTTTTGTAAGTACAAATTAGTCTTTTTTCCCTAATTGCAGACACCAATGACTAATGATGAATATCGAAATTTAAGGAACATGTCAAATTTTCACAGGCTTGGAAAAATTGGCACAAAGGAAAAGCTACATATATAATAGATCCTGCACTGAGGACTTCTGATGGATCCTTGTGTGACATTTTGCGATGCATTCATATCGGTTTGTTATGTGTTCAAGAAAATGCAGCTGACAGACCTACAATGACAACAATAGATCTCATGCTTACAAGCTTCTCTATAACTCTGCCAATACCTTCACGGCCTGCATTTTTTGTGATTAGTAGCTTCGATCCAGAAATTTCACTTTTTCGGGAACAAAATTCAAGACCGATAGAGGCCACAGAATCGTCAAAGAATAGATCGGGTAATTCTATTGATGCATCTATAAATGATGTCTCAATGAGTGAATTATATCCTCGGTAACTTACATTGATAAGCATATTCATCATATGCTTTTGTTTTTATTGTTGAATTTGAATTACCTTGTAAGAACACATGTTCTTGTTTCATGACTTGTATTGTTATGGCTTAATGCTTTACAATTCAAAAAATATATGGTGAGTAATTTGTAGAGAATGAATATATGGAGTTCCTCGGTGGGGGACTAGAGATATGAACTAAGGGATAAAGAAAATGTATATAAATGTGAAATGTCCAAAAAAAAAAAACCCCTGCTACTTAAAAGAGTAAAAAAACGGAAGGCACGCTTTCGACTTATTAACTTTTTCCTGTAAATTCTCATGTGACTATTTTAGTTTTCGTCCTTCTTCTCGCAATTGAATCATCATGCGAACGACATCCGAATCATCAAAATGAGCGCATAAGATGGACTCACTCCAGCATTGAATCTTCTCCTTGAGGTGAAAATTAAACAACAAAGCTATAGATGATTTCTAACTTGTACGAATTTCCAAAACAGAGACCCATTCGAACTATCCCTTGATATTATTTATACCACAAATTCTTGAAATACATCCATTTTTTATATGGGTTTATATTCTTTCCCTTCAAAACTCGAAGTTTCATCATTCTCCATAAAAAATTGGAAATAAGAATGAGTTAGTTCTAAACTCTATTTTTTTCTTTTTTTTATTGTTGTTAGGTTTAATGTTGCAAATCGACAATTCTGTAAACAAAATGGACTGAATTGTAAATGTTGTAAAAAGTCAAGGAGTTATGTGCAGATATATAAAGTTAGGGTCTAGGGTTCGGGATGGCAAAAGAAGGAAAATACGAAAAAAAATTTATTTCCTGATTTAAAGGTTTTTTTCTCCGGCCCATTCGTTTTATAACCTACCTATATATACCAAAACACCTCAGAACGTATTTCACAAGGTTGAACATTGAGAGAACTTCATTTTGAGAGATCATCCATATTTTGTCTTTCAACCTTCGTCCATTTATATTGGTTTGGTGAGAAAAATATCATATCTATAATCCAAATACCAAACTGTGCTTTCCTCAGTATTTGTCAGAGTTGTTGAAGATTGAGGGAAGTGGACTGGAGTTCCAGTCGGTGAAGAACAATGTGTTCTTCCTGATCTACAGGTAGCATATTCCAGGAGAGCTTTAGCGATTGCAGCTAAGGATTGGTGCATGGGAGCACAATATCGAGAAGAGCTATAGATATTGCAGTCGGGGGATCAGATAGTACGTGTCGTCTAGTCTGGTAGACTGTAAGTGTTTGAATAGTTTATAGTGGATTGCCTAGCAAAGTGCCCAGAGTTTTTTCCAGTTGGGTTTCTCCGTGATCATACCGTGTGTTGATTTACAAATTTATTTATTGTTTATATAATTTGCGGTACTCAAACATATGATTAATCTGAAGTGATTGTTTAACCATCTAGAGATAACAATTGGTGACATGTTGCTAATTTGTTATAATATTTTAATTCCGCATAATATACCTATTCACCCCCTCTAGGTATTGTTAGAGTCGAACTACGCATTTTTCAATTAGTATCAAAGCCTTAAATCAATTCCTGACCCTTTTTATATTCTAGATGAGTCAATCACTGTTCGTGCCTCCGTTCTTTGACGGAAGCAATTATGTCTACTGAAAAGTTCGGATGAGAGCGTTCCTTAAGGCTTTGGATGAACGTATTTGGATTAGCGTTCAAAATGGGTAGGCTCCACCTTGAACAACTGCTGCTAATGTAGTCACACCCATTGATATATCACTGTATACTAAAATCGATTTAGATGAGTGTAATTGAAATAGTAAAGGCCTTCATGCCCTGTTCAAAGCTGTGTCTGCAGAAAAATTTATGAGAGTCTCGATGTGTTTTAAAGAGGTTTGGGATATCTTAGAAACCACACACGATGGAACACGATGGAACTAAAAAGGTTAAAAATTCTAAATTGTAAATGTTAACTACTAAGTTTGAAGAGATTAGAATGAAGGACGATGAATCGTTCGATGACTTCCATACGAAGCTAAATGACATAGTCAACTCTAGCTTTAACTTAGGTAAAAAGATCCTCGAGTTCAAAATTGTTAGAAAAGTCTTTAGATCCTTGTCCGAGAGGTTTAGACCTAAGGTTATTGCGATAGAAGAAAGTAATGACTTAGATGCTGTTAAGATTGAAGAACTCGTAGGATCACTTCAAACTTATGAACTTAGCGTCTCTCAACCTAAAAAGGTTAAACTTATCGCCATGAACACAATTAGAGAAGAGGAGAGCGAGTCCACTAATACTGGGACTCCAAGGGATGCCGAAATAACTTATTTCATTAAAAAATTTCAAAAGGTGATGAGGAACATGAGAAAGCCTCAGAAGCGAAAAAATGATGTCTCTAATAAACTCTCGAGAGGTAGACGTGAGAAAAATACCTCTAGGACTCCCGTTAAGAAATCTCAATCTGTTCAATGTCCCGAGTGCAAGGGGTATGGTCACATTAGGAGTCAATGTCCTAATCTGAAGATGAGTTCGGGTAAAGAACGATGTAGGGCCTTAGCCGTGACCATGAGTGATGAGGAGTCAGATTATAGTTCTCAGAATGAGACATCTGGTGGTGAGGATGATCAAAATTTCATGGCCTTCACCTCGATTGCTACATAGAATCCGATTGTGAGATTGAGAATGTTGAAAGGGAAGATGAGAGTGAACAATCTGAGGATGAGACTGACAATCACAAGTCTTATCGTAAACTGTTTGAGGAGAGTCTCAAAATTTAAAAGGTCAATAAAACCGTTTTGAAAAAGGTGAATGAGCTTGAGTGTGAAAAGAAAAAATATTAGGTGACCTTTAGGACTCGACTAAAACTTTAAGTGAGTTGAAGTTGGTTAATGAAAACTTGGAATCTAAAGTTAAATCATTAACGAATGATCCTGATAAATCTAACGCTCAACTCCAATCCTTCATGAGTGGCTCGTAGAAGCTGGATAATCTGCTTGGGATGAACAAGTCTGCTGGTAATAGACATAATCTGTGTTACGTTCATAACAGTGATACTACTGCTCATAGTTATAAAACCCGGTCGGGTCCGGTGACTCTGGCCCTTGTCCATGCCGGGTAGAATAATTTAATATGGATGCACATGACTTGGTCAAAACTTGGTTTTGACCGATTTAATCGGCGATTTTGATCGAGTTAAATTAGTCGGTTGACCGATTTTCAAAATTGCATTTTAAAAAATTGGAGGTTCCAAGGAATTGAACCTGAGACCTCTAAGTTAAATTATCTTTTTGTTTCTTGATTTTCTTAAATTCAAAAAAAAGGTGGCTAATTTGTTAGGATTATCAAAACAAATGAAGAAATTTGACAATGCATATTGATGACAATGATTGAAAATATGAAATGATTTTGAAGAAATTATAATAGGATAAATATATAAAAAATGGTAAGATAAATATATAAAAATGGTGTGGATATGTATATGAAAGGATTGAAAGAATTATGATGGCACGTGTATATATATTAATATATGTGTGTGGTGTGGATGTATAATGTTAAAATGAATTAATTTAATTAGGATAATATTAAAATTTGATGTAGATAAATATAGTAATTTTTCAGATTTGTAAAACTTTAATAGGGAAAGATAGAGTGTGATCAATATATAACAATGGAGGGATGTAAATAACGGTTCCCTATATATAAATTGTTTAGAATTACGAAATATAGAAGAACCATAAATCCAGAAGGTGAGTTGGATTGAAGAGAATATAAAATATGTTGATGAAATTAAACATGGGAAATTTAGATCGTTGGGCTGTTTTGCGAAAAAAAATGTAGTACAAGTCAATTTTTGAATTCCGGACACAGGGCAAGGTGATTTGGAAATTAAGAATGAGATCTTGCTAGTAGTGATACTTCAACAGAAATCTCGTTAGGCTCTAGGGCTCGGTCGAAGGAAATAAATGACTTCTTATATACGAACTTGACCATTTCATATTTGGTAATATTTTGCCTTTTTTTTTTTTTTCAAGGAAATCATATTTCAGAATCTCTATAGCAATCTGGTTGCTCATGTATGTATGGCTAATTTATTATAGCATATTTGTCATTATTTGAGCATAATTATCGTAATTGTGGATCCAAACAATCAATGGATGGATAGGGTAAAGCGCTACATAATCATTGACTGTGTTGCTAAGGGACTTCTTTATCTACATGAAGATTTGGGCTCCGAATCCCTCACAGATATCTCAAAGCCAACATTGTTCTGTTAGATGGAGAGATGAAACCCAAAATTTCAGATTTTGGTATGGCAAGATTATTTGTCCCTAACAAAACAAGAAACAGCACTAATAGAACCGTATGAATATGGTAAGCAGTTTACACAAGTGCATGTCTCATAGCATCACTTAGTTAATTTTTACAAAGCGGGTGTTTAGAAAAGAAAATATGTAGTGATGCACAAAACTAAACATACAAGGTCATGTTATTAACTAAACATAGCTAAATGGTTATTGTATTAAACTCGTGACTAACGATACACCTACAAATTGACCATCACAGTGGATACATGGTACCCGAGTACGTAAAACATAGACAATTCTCTATTAAATAAGATGTCTTCAGCTTTGGCATCTTGATTTTGAAAATAACAAGTGGTAGAAAACCTGGAATTTCATGACGGGGAGAGTTGGAAGACCTCAGAAGTTTTGTAAGTACAGATAAGGGTCTATCGATTTGAAGCCACCAAGTATGATATCTATTGTATTTAAACATTCTAATTCTCACAGGTTTTGAAAAATTGGCACCGAGGAATAGTTACAAATATAATAGATCCTACATTGAGGACTTCTTCAAGACCGATGCGTGATATTATGAGATGAATTCATATAGGTTTGCTATGTGTTCAAGAAAATACAGCTAATAGACCTACAATGCGATATGTGGTTCTCATGCTCTCTAACTTTTCCTTGATTCTAACGGTTAATTCTCTATTTGTAATTGGCTATTCCTTAGACAAAATTAAAGTAATGAATATATATTAAAGTAAAAAAAAAAAAAAAAATTCAATGAGTTGGTAGTATAGGTCTTGAATGAATCAAAGAGCTCAAAGATGTCCAAGAAGATCATATATGATCAATTGAATGCAATTAGAAGTCAAAGGAGTGTCAAAGTGCCACATAAGTCATGCTCCAAATTCTTAGTCACAAGTTACGACTCATTTTTTACGTAGAAAACATTCAAATTTGGAAATTACTATTTTCTAAAAGAAATGTATTCTTTTTAGTTAGTTTTTCAACTCACTTTGAATCGCTTCAATTCAATATTGAGAGGGAAAGACTATGATGAAAATAGTGACAACTGCTTAGAAAGAGCTAGTTGACCATCATTTAGGTGCTCGAGCGTCCAAAACAGATTGTGCATGCTCGATGGGCGATCGAGTAGCCGTGTTACGTGCCCAAATCTTAGATTGCAGATTTTTAGCTCTTTTACAATCCCAAACAACTTAAAACATTCATATTATATATACCTAAGCCATAATTCATCCTAAACCATCTCTATGCCATTGATTGAGTCATTACATTCAAAAGAACATCACATAGAGATCATACAACAATTCCATAATTCTCTTGATTCAATCAAAAGATCAAAACATAAGATCTAAGGATCAATCACCAAAAACACTTACCTTCACATATGAGCCTTCAAAGTTTTGAAGTTGGAGAAGAGGCACTTGGAGTTCCAAAGCTCCAAAATGAGTTCATTTTTGGTGATTCGGTGGAGAGAAAAGTAGTCTAGATTTCTGAAAAGTACAGGTCGCACAATCAAAGAGGTCAATGATTTACAAGCTTGGTGGTAAAAGTCGGCTAAGATCTATTGTTTTTAATTTTACACGTTTATGATTGATACTTAGGTTTCAATTGAATTTATAACCTTAATCATCTATAAACGATTAATAAGTGATTTGTTGCTTGTTATTAATGGATTAATTTTGCATTTGAGTCTAAATATTCCCTAGCAAGTAGAATCTGAGCTTAATTGTGATTCATAGCCGGATTTTTTTCTAGTTGAGTCAATCACATTCTGATGAATGATTTGAGGATGATATGGATATTCATAAGGCTTATGACCAACTGTATAAGGAGAGTCATAGGGATTATGACCAGTTGTATAAGAAGAGTATCAATTTACATAAGGTTAATAGATTTGCCTTTAATAAATTGAATGAACTTGAATTAGAAAAGGAGAGATTGATAGTCAAACTTGAGGAGTTTACCAGAGGTCTGGATGAGTTGAGGATTGAGAAAAAGTCCTTAAAGTTAACGTTAAGACTCTTACGAGTGATCTTGAAAAATCAAATACCCAACTTCAATCTTTCTCTAGCAAATCTAAGAAGATTGATAACATGATGGGGCTCAACAAACCAGCTGGGAATAAAGAAAGTTTAAGCTTCAATAAAATAAATTCTAAAAACCTCTCTCTTCCGAAAACAAGTTTGTAACTGTCTCTATTCAACCTAAGGTTCAAAACTTGAAACCTGAAGTTGTTCCTAGGTTCATCGTCACATGTCATCATTGTTGTAAATTAGGACACATAAGACCTACGCGTCGCAAAATCTTGAGTAGATCCAACTCTATATCTGCCTCTAACAAACCTAAGAGTGTAGGAGCCCGATGATTGAAATCATTTGTACAACTTAGGTTTCCTTCACCTAAGGTTAAAAATTTGAAACGTAGAGTAGCTCCTAGGTTCATTCCCACATGTAATAATTGTGGTGTTTTAAATTGACTAAGATTACACCTTTTTCTAACAAGGTTTGGATAAAAAAGAGTAAATTCACAAGTCAAAGTGATATTAATTCTCGTATTGCTCGTGTGTTGTTCTTAATGTTAAGAGCGGTTGCTTGCTTCATTGAGTAAGTTGTCGGTGCATGCATTTGCATTAATCATGATATCTACATATTCTTGTATGCATTCTATGTTTTTCTTTATTTCATTTATTTTGCATTATTATTTTATGAAAAAGAGAAAAATTAAAAAAATGAAGGTGGAATGAGTTTTTTATTTTAATTATTTGATTTTGGTTATTTTATTATCAAAAAATGTAAAATTACCATTTTAATCTTTTAAAATCAGTCAACATTATTGTCAAAGTCAATTATTTGGTCATCTAACGGTCAAACTAACAAAAACCATCAATTTGGACTTCAATTGCGGACATTTTGAAAGGTTTGATACCGTTGGTAACAAAAATGAAAGGTTTGGTACCGTGGTTGTCACAATTAAAGGTTTAAGCAAAGTCTGTTACTAAATGAAAGGTTTGGTACCGCTGCTGCAATTACCCCTAATTTTAAACAAATATTTATTTACACATTATTTTGGTTATAGCTAGGCCGTCGAATTTCCAAGCCAATCAACGAAACAAATTGTTGGTCTTGGTCTTATCACAATTCACGCTAAAGAAGACACACAAGTCGGTCTCAAAATTCATCAAATTAGCGTTGGAAAAGAAAATTCACTGTTTTCTTATAATTCTGGAATTGATGTTTTGTCATTTGATAATGACAGAGATATTTTGTTGGAACTTCTTTGAATGCTATCGATGGTTTGTTTTTTGGTGATAAACAAACGATTAGTGTTAATTTTTTCAAGAGTTAACATTGTTGTAATCTAATAATTTAAAAGCTTCAAACAATTACTTATTTTGTTTAATTAGTATTTGAAAGTCATATCGAATAGTTGATATCCATATGAAGAGACATGCATTTTCGACAACTCACAAAATGCTGCAAATGCATAAGATATTCCAAAATGCATGAAAAGACATCAGTATTGCTAATAGACAGCATCCCTTAGTAGAGGGGTGTGAAAATGCTGGGGAGACTTTGACCGAATGTATAGGGATCAATTGATAGACATTTTGATTGAGGACATTTTCGACAATTTACCAAATGCCATATTTTCCTCTCTTTCCTTAATAGCTTATTAAAAAAATAAAAAATAAAATAAAATAAAAATTATTTTTTGTTATTATAAGTTCCAAGTAGTGTAGATGACTATACACAAATTACTAATTTTCCCAACAAATTCAGTATTAACTTCATTTTTTTTCTTTTTCTTTTTCTATAGAGAAAGTTAATTTTAGATATTCATCCATAAATTTAGCATAAATACGAAGTATTACTTCTCATTTAAATTACATTTCTTCCATATTGAATGAGGTCCATGTAAATTATAAAGTTGGGGAAAAATTAATATAATAATTTTAAGCTGCAAGCATCAAAAAAATAAATTCGATTGAAAGGAATAAGCAAGTGAATAGAACAATATGTTTGGCCATGTTTAAATTAAGCCAGATTTAATTTCATTTTACAAAACATAATTTTCAAAAGTTACTTTTTAACTATAACTTTATGCACGGGAACATGCTAATATGAAAAGTAATTATTGTTATATAACGTAATAATTACTATAGATAATTGTCAAACATGGGCTTATTTTCTTCGTAATTTTGACGGTATCATATTACAACTAATTTTAGCAAATATTTTGAGTAAAAATCTTGGCTGGTCCTTAAACTTCACATCTTGAGCGAAAAAGGTCTTTAAACTTTAAAATGCACATTTTTAGTCCTTAAACGTAACAAAATGTAGACCGTTAGTCTATCCACCGGTCTACTTTAGTCAAACTAACATAAATGATGACTAGGTCAATGGAATTGTATGTAGGGCTGGACATGGTTCGATTGAGAATTAAACTGACCCAAAATTTTCGAGTATTTAATAAATAGAATCATCGGATCCAAATATAATTATGGAACCGTTAAGGTTCGGTTTGATACCATAATTAATTTTTTTAACATTTACAACAACACTACATAAATACAACTAATGACATCTTCATTCGTAATTTTTACAAATTAACGTAACACAGTTTAAAAACACATAAATAATAAGATGTCCAATAAAATTAATTCAATTAACATAAATACTAAAAAGTAGATACTAATATTAAAATATCGATGATCCATATCAATAATTCCTTTGTTTCAAGCAGTCTGCATAAAAAAATGAAATATAAATTAAAAGTTATAAAAATAAAATATTTTTAAAGTATTGGTAATACTTACCAATTATTTGATTTAATCATCAATTGCTTGACTTGTCATAGTAAGAAACTCTACAAGCATAATTGAAAAAGCACAATTAACAAACACAAATATATTAAAAATTGTTCAACTAAAAAGATTTAATAATAAGGCCCAAATGTTGGGCTAACAAAGTTACAAAAAATTGATTTGGCTAGATTAATTTGTTAATTTGTTTTAAAAAATTAAAATAATTTAATTAATTCGATATAAAAAATTATTTAAATTCGGGTCTTATTCGGTTCTTCGATTCTTGGTCTAGAACCGAGATCGTTCTAGACCAAGAACCGAAGAACAAACTCAAACTCATTGATTCTCAATTCGGGTACCTGTTTAGTATTTAACCTATGAAAAATCGCTCGGTTCGGTTCGGAACTTTTGTCCAGCCCTAATTGTATGTGGCAGTATCTTTCCAATGTTAGTCTTGTACATGCCATCACTCGTGTAATTACCATTATTTTGACATTTAAAATGAATAGTAATTGGAGTTAGGAATTGAGAATTGACAATAGCAACAAGGTTTATCAAACATACAAGGAAAACTAAATTAAAAAGTGACAAGTACTGTATTTTGTCTTCATCATTCCTTCTCACTTTTCTACATCAATTAGCTCATTAATCAAATTGTGGTCCGTGAAGAAGAAAGGTCTCGTTGAAATATCTTATGACAATTGAGGCACGCAAGGTTGGTTTGAAATTTCATCATATGAAGAATTGGAAAAGAAATATCTTAGTTGTCTGGTTTCACAACCCTTTTGTTCATTTGTCAAGTGTTCGACAAGATGGGGTGGACATGACCCACTAGTGTTAGATCAAATTGATTTATTCATTTTATGCTCTCGACAAGAAAATTGTAAAACTTTTTACATGTTTTGCAAATATTTAAGTTTCAGTTTTATGTTTTTTGTTTCGAACAGCTAGAGTGATCATTAATCAAAATACATATTAATTTATATAAAATAAATGATATGTAAATTTGGTTATGAGATAACGAAAGTTGTAATATACATTAGATGTATTAAATTTGGTCCGTAAGGAATAGAGAGCCAAACTAGTCGAGTTCTCGAATTTAATACTCAAAATCAATTAAATTTTAAGTAAAACTTAACTAGTCCAATTGAGGGGGGAAAAAAAAAATTAAGAGTAGAACATATATGAAGTATAATTTTCCATCTAAAATACGTTTTTTCAACAATGAATTAGGTTCTTGGTAATTTTACAATGTTGAAAAAAAAAAAACTAATAAATTACATTTAGAGCTTGTTTGGTACGGCTTAAAATCCAATTAAAATTGAAAATATGGCCGTTATTGGGTCCCACCCGTCTAATAAAAGTCAACAATAACGGCTATATTTTCAATTTTAATCTCTACCAAACACTCTCTTACTAAATCTCAAACAAACACCCTCTTAAACTGTTTAACATCAAAATATAAAAACTCTCAATATAAAATAAATTTTATCTTAAATAAATTTGTGGGTCGAGAAAAAAATATTTTTGAATATCAAATAGGTTTTAAATTATTAGAGTGCTATATATACACACATACTGAAATATAGCACAAAGCATTCTCTCCATATGTATCAGTATAATACAAACACGATATACAGCAATGAGTTCTTGGAAATGGCTTCCTAATTTTATTTTATTAATCTGTCTGATAAACCTTGTTGCTATTGTCAAATCCCAGTTCCCAACCGAAATTTTTATTCATTATAGTTGTCCAGACAATGGTAATAGGTACCCAAGAAATAGCACGTACGAAAGAAACCTTGGTACTTCTCTCTCCTCCGTTCCGCAAAATATCGACGCCAATGGATTCTACAACGCCTCTACGGGAGAAAATCTTGATAGAGTCAACGTCATTCGCTCTGTAGAGCTGATCTTCAGCCTTCTCAGTGTCGTGGTTATGTGGAAAATGCTACTGCCGAAATCTTAAAGAGGTGTCCATATCAAAAACAGGCAATCTTATGGCACGAATTTTGTATGGTACGATATTCCGACGAGGCTATCTTTGGAACTCTTGCAAATTCCCCAATGATATCGGGTTATAGTAGTGAAAAAATCACAAATAGAGACGTTTTTTACCGGGAGCTGAACGTATTGTTGAACAGCCTTCACGACCATGCCGCTTTTAATAGCTCGCCGAAGAAGTTTGCTGCTGCCACTCGGGGTGTGGATGATCCGAATTATCCGTTAATTTCCGCATTTGAACAGTGCACACCTGATATAACCTCGGAGGAATGTGGTGATTGCTTAAACAAATCTGCCCAAAAGATTCGAGTATGCTGTGCTGGTGCACGAGGAGTCAGAATCCTTAGTCCTAGTTGCTATCTTCGTTTCGAAACTGATTCGGATCCATTCTACAACGCATCGATGGTTGAAACGGTATTCCAGCCACCAACACCACCGGCACCGTCACCGCAGCCGCCGGGTAAGGACTCTGTCTACAGAATCAATTTTTTTGGCCAGAGATATTTTCCGATGATAATAGGACCATTTGTTACCACGTTATTATCCTAATATTAAGTTTGGCCCAACCATTAGTAGTGGATGGTTTCTATCATTTTAGATTGATTAGGCTAATATAACAAAAGATTGAGGACCAACTTACTCAATTTTAAAGTTTGAGTTGCTTAATGAAAACAGGCCATCATTTGAGAAGAAAATATAAACGGTTAAGTTATAAATAAATAAAAACGAGTGATGGATAATTGAATAATGCTTATAGGTCATTTAAAAATAAAGTTTGTTTATTTATAAATGATTAGTTTTCTAAACGCACTCTTGTGTTGTATGATACAACAAAAGAATTTATAATTAAAAATAAAAACACATTTTTCCCCCAAATTTAAGATCTTTCTGCGTTGAGTAATGTCATTTTTTTATATTCAAAAACATTGTTATATAATACAATCTTAGTTACTACGTCAATGATACTTACAATTATGATATCATAGTCATAATTGTAGATAAAAAAAAAAATTTATTCAATAACATTTAAATTTTAGTGTTGTCAAGTTAAATATAGTTTCATATGACACAATAAAAATAGCTCACTTCTTTTCAATTATTTCCGTCCTTTAGTCTAAATCTCTCAACATAGAGCATCAATTTAAAGAAAAAATTTCACCTTCCTAATTTTTAATTTTTGTAATTTAATATAGAAACTTATTGAAAAATAAAAAGTTTTGTAATCTTGTATTTGCTTAATAAGAGATTTGGGTCCGTTTGATAGGCAATGGTGGAAAGGAATTCTAATTCCATGTTAATTGGAAAATAAAAACCCACCAAACCCATAGAAATTCGTTTTCCATGAAAAAAAAAGAAAAAGAAAATGTAACTTAAAGTCGTTGTACTTTGAAATTCGATTTTCATTTTCACGTTGCAATCAAACGGTCAAAGTGAAATTCATTTTCCTCTGATGTGACATTTTTCATGAGAAATGTGGCAATCGAGCCGGACTTAAAGATTGCAATTATGGAATAAATTTATGGAGTTACAACTCTTATCATTCCTTTCACCCATGCAATAGCAAAAAGTTTCAAAATTAAAAACAGTAATAGAATCACTAAGGGCCTGTTTGATTTCCTATGTTTTCCATGGAAAATGGAATACAATTTCCATTTTCCATGAATTTGGTTGTTTGATGGCAAAGTTTTGCCATGGAAAATATTTTTCATTTATGCCTCACACGTGCACCAATGGCTTGATTTGGTGGAATTCATTTTTCCCACCTACATGGTGGGAAAATGGAATTCCATCATTTTATTTATTTATTTATTTATTTTCAATTTGAACAAATTTTATAAACAAATATAAAAAAAAATTCATTTTAATGGACAATTTTCATGTAAAACAAAGTCAAACGAACACTAAATTTTGATGAAAAAATGATTTTCTTGGAA
>CAIGRF010411354.1:0-12279 GCA_903798235.1 Fraxinus ornus
TCCCATGATCCAAAAATCTCAGTTACAAGCGATTAAATAGTGGAAGTAATGACATCAGTTAAAATGAAAGTTCCATGACAACACAATGATGATGAAGAATGTGGGTAGTTACAGGATGAGCGGTTTCAGGCAGTTCCCCAACAATAACTGTCAGAGGAGTATAAAAGAGAAGAGAAGGCATGAAAGAAAAAGACACCCGAATCTAACACTCTCGAACAGAGAATATGTAATTTTCATTTCCTTTACTTTTATCGCACTTAACTTTCAACTGTTATGTGTGCTTGTGCCCCTTGGAGGCATTTCGCTTCTCGTCGATTGTAAATTTTCATCAATAAAGCACCAATTTTTAAGACTTTGTCTCAAGAGGTCTATATTTTACACAATCGTCTGAATCATCTCTTAATTGTTAGCGATGCCCGACTTTCCGCGCGAAACAAAAGTTATTAATATTTTAAATTATTAAAATTATGACACTTAAGATGCCACATATGTAGTTATTGCTCTAAAATTTACTTGACAATTCAATTTTGTGGATGTATGGGGTCTGGAGGTGAACATTATTTTGGTAAAATAAGTTTTGATTAGTAATTTTTTGGAGAATGTGTGATGAGATAGTATGAAAAAGTTTTTAATTTACGTGCAAAATAATTTATTTTGTAAATGTGGTTAAAAATGAGAACGACACTTAATGAATTTTCAAATAATGATTGTCAAATAGAGGCTTAAAAATAAATGATCCAATTGAGATTTTTACGAAAATATAGTGGGCAAATTGAAATAAAAATTAGGCAGGCAATTAAATTTAGCGCGTAATGTGCAAGTGGGACCAGATTTTAGATTCAGCCAAACAATTTGGCGGGTTTCACAACCAGACAAGGTACAGCTCAACGGTACTCGTACAGAGCAATCAAAATGAATATTTGGCAAATTTAATCTTCGCTCACTTAACTTTCTGCGAATTTTTAGTTGAATCACTGAATTTTAATTTAGATCATGAAATTCAACTCAATCTCAATTTTCATATCTCTGTAAACAAATATTACTTATTTAATAGTCACACTTTAATTAATATTTCACGTAAATGTTGAATAACATGTCAACTCACCTTTGAGCCACAATAAAGATACTATCATAATCTTCATTTCTCTCTCTATTTTAGGGTGCTAGATTACAATGATTTGGAAGATACATTACGATATGATTTCCAATTAAACAATTTCAATTAGGATGCATTTGAATGACTTTATTTTTGGTAAAAAAAAATGTCATTTTTCTTTACCAAAGTTCCTATTATTAGGGTGTTTGATTTAAATTTTTTTTTTCATGAAAAATAATTTTCAATAATTGGTCATATGACCACATTTTCTTAAAAAATAAATAAAATATTTTCTTTGAGGGGTTGATTTTTATTTTTCAAACAATTCTCTCTTTCTCGTCTACTCACAAATAAAAAATAAATAAGTATAATATTTTCTAAATTGAAAATTAAAATAATCGAACATATTTAATTAATAATTTTCATGTAAATAAGTTTTAGACAATTCAATTGTTTAGAAATTATATTTTTTTTTTTAATTTTAAATTCGTTTGGAAATTCGTTTATAAAAATAGGTAAGTAAACGTGTTTTCAGTATTTTCGAAAACTAAAAATTGAAAATAGCTCGAAAACAACAAAGAGAACATGCCCTTAATCTTTTTCTTAGATTGAGTTAATATTCTTCACTTTTGAGAAGAGGGGTCATACTGTGGGCTGAGTTTTAAAGTTAGCTTGCCTAACATGTTAAAATTTGATAGATTTTTCTTTGATTAATTGATTTGCTTTTATTATAATATAATATTGGGAAAGTGAAAATCAATGGTAGAATGTGTTTGGTTGGCATATTTCATTTAAAAAGAAAGTGCATTGGTAGATGGGAAAATTGTGTCTGTTTGTTTTCTTTAATTGAGGATGGCAGTTTTTGCTGGCAAAAGATGCTGAAATAAAGAGAAATGAAAAAGTAACAAATTAAAGCCATGAAATTGTAGACTTTAAGACCATATATTTAAGCTCATATTTGAATCATATTATTTTTTTATTGTCATTTTTCTGTTTATTTTCAATCATATATTTTTCATTAAAATAATATTACACGTAAATCAAAGTTTTTAAAATTTTTTAACTACATATTTTACATCAATCAGTACAAAATACATTTTTAAAAATAACGGCAAATATTAAAACCGTATTTCATAATATTACACGTAAATCAAAGTTTTTAAAATTTTTTAACCACATATTTTACATCAATCAGTCCAAAATACATTTTTAAAAAGAACGGCAAATATTAAAACCGTATTTCATCTATAAAAGTCTCAACCCGTTAGTGCCTGCCTCTTCAACTTTGTGCTCTCCTTTCAAGAAGAAACCTCTCTCTATTTCTCTTTCACACAGATACACATACATACACATTCATTGTCCAAAACAAGACATGAAATGAATAGATGCATATGTATTTTTGTGAGTATTTATTACACGCCACAGGCAAAGAGACATATAGTCAGTATTCTCTTAAGTTTGTCTTTGTGAACCCATTTTTCTCAGAAAAGAAAAAAACCAATTTTCAGGCGGATTTTTTGCCATTTATAGAAAGAGAGTGATTTTTGAAGATTTTCTCACCAAAAAATAGAAAAAAAATGGGAGAAAGAAGGAGGCTTTTGAGTTGCCTAATTTTTCTGGTTTTGAATATCGTATGTGAAGGCAAAGGGGTACACAGAAATGCCTATGCTACCATGATGTATATGGGTACTCCAAGAGACTATGAATTCTATATAGCGACACGTGTCATGCTCAGATCTCTCGTAAAGCTTAAGGTTGATGCTGATCTTGTTGTCATTGCCTCCATGGATGTACCCCTCCACTGGGTACAAGCCCTGTAAGTATTTATATTTATACCTCTTATAAAATTGAGATCTGCTTTCGGTACACTACAAATTCGATAGAAAAAGAGTATTATTTTTCTTGATTCAGATGAAAAAGGAGAAAATTTGAGTTTTCTGTTTTGTGATTTTGGGTTGGGTTGGGTTGGAGATGACAGAGAAGCACTTTATTTTTGTGTTTATCCTTAGCACTTGCGAGAATATGCTTTGGCTCTTTATTTATTTATTGTCCTGAAAAGAAAAGAAATTGATGAAATTGGATTGACCAATGCATCGATGCAATGCAATTTGGTTAAGGGCCCCACTTTGTGTAGATATTTGTCAACTTGTTTTTAATTTTGACTTAATTATGAATTTTGAGTTAATTAAAAAGATTAATTTTGTCCAGTTTTAAAGGTTGTTCTAAACACGGGACAAAAGAATTGGCGTTTTGTCTTTGGTGTTTGCTGTGGTTTTCGCTCAAAGTGAATATTTTAGAAATGTATGGTAATTGAATAGTAAAGGAGTTTCAAGATTTGATTACATAATGCGATGCAATCACCTATTTTTATCCAATCGTTTCTCTCAACATCATTTTTGTTATGTACTATTTTGATGTATAAGTAGCAAAATCAATAGTAAAATAGATAAAATTATACTGAGACAGCATCGTGATAAGTAGGAAGGTAGGACGAAAGTCCTCCACCAACTCATTCTTGAGTTGTTCCAGTCAATAAAAGTATTGCCTTTCTGCCAATTGGCTGGTTATCTGACTATACCAATTTGGACCTTTTCTAACACTTACACACAGATTTTTATTATAGGAGATTTTTTTATTATTGTTATTTTCGAAAACCCACATCTCCATTAATTCTCTTCTATTAGCAGATTTGACACGAATAGGGTGGCCTTTGCTAGAACTCATAAATAGAATTCTTATTTTGCTGTTTCTTTCCATCTACCCAAAAAAAAAAAAAAAAATGTAGGGGAGGAGACTTGCGAGATCACCATCGTTAATTAGATAAAATTTGTGATTTAATAATTGATGGTGTGGGATATTCTATTGAGGATAATTTAAGATTCTTATAAAAAGTAATTTTGGACAGGCAATGTGTTGTCACTAATAATAAATAAGCACGTTGATCATTTCATACATTACCACATAATTAACTATTGCCGGCATTTAAGCTATCACTTTGTCAACTCTTATTTTTTTATTGTAATAATCTTTTGCATCTTCAGATTGTGGCATCATTTTTCTTTCTCTTTTTTTTGTCCACAAAAAAGCTTAAGATGGCATGAAAAATGCTCTTAGAAGAAAAGGGGTGGGGGATTATAATACTTAGTTTAAGCCCCTGTTTGAAACCCATTTTGAGTAAAAATGAATTTTTGGAATAGTGATTAATGTAAGAATGTGTGATGGAAAAGTGATGAATTTTTTTTTTATTTGTGTATAATATTATTTTAGTAAGAGAATGTGTGGTTGAAATGAAAAATGAGAGAGAATGAGAATGGAAATGGGAAATTAATGGGTGTCAAACGGGGGCTAAATAAATAAGTCTCCCTTTTCTTTTTCTTTTCCTTTTTTTTTATAGTACCGGGCTTCAAACATGATAGTTTAGCCCCTTGTTTGAGCTCCTCTCTCTAAATATTCATTTTTTTTCTAAGTTCATTTTTACCCACTTTAGTAAAATAATTTTGCACGTAAGCTAAATTTTTTTCCTATTTTTTAACGACACATTCTCCGAAAAATAACTATTGTTATACAAAACTATGAACAAAAGATTACAGATCTAAAACTCGAAATCCCTATTACAAATGTTTATCTCCAAAAGACCACTGAACACCAATATATCACAAAACAAAGATTCAGAACAAGGTACCCATATTACTCAACCCAGTGAAACTCAGATCCACCCAAGATCTCTCACGATCCACGGTAAAACGTGAAGTTTCTTCTATGAGCAAGAAGAACTTAACACTACCAACACCACCACCTTTCTTACTCCTAATTTCACACAGAACTCACACTCAAGAAACAGATTCAAGATATCTTCACTGAAGAAGAAGTCGAAGGATGAGAGAACACAAAAGTCTCCAGAAGCTCTCGAGAAAACAGAAAATGAAGAATGAAAAATCAGAAAACTATTCGAATCACTTCCAAAATATCAAGGCATCGAAATTGGTGGTAGCCCATCCAACGGCTCAGAGAAACTAACACTTTCAACAAATAAGGAACAACTAAAAAACGCTTTAGCCAAATACGTTTTTTCCATACTGGATCGAGTATTGGGCTTTGGTTTCACTGGGCTCACTTTAGCAGATTAAGGGTATTAGTAATGGGGCCGAAGGTCATATCATCGTTGCCTTATGTGGGTTGGGCTGGCATCACAGGCACACAACTATTATCAAACTCATTTTTCACAAAAATTGGTGCTCTAACAGTCTTAATATTGTCTTAGAACATAAAATTTTTTTAGTTCAAGTTTTTTTAGTCACTCATTTGAGAAAACTGATGAATCCAGCCTACATGTGGAGTCGAGTACATAATTTCTGCAAATAAGTTTATAATCCCTTATCAAACTTCTTGAGCTTTTAGATGAGGTTGTTGTACAGCGAGGTGAAGGGTTAAAGACTTAAAAGGTGTTATTCTTTCTTTGCTGAGGTATAAATTACTTTTATTCTTGGAAAGAACTTGTTGAAGTTGCTTTATGTATGAGCTAAAAGAATAATAAAGAGGAAAAAAAAAAATGTCCTCTATCACTACTTAGTGTTTGATTATTGAATAAAGAACCTAAAATTTCTTCTAGGTGGCATGACATGGACTAGTTATCCATAGTACAAAGAAACGAACAGCTAGTTATTTGAGAATTCATTTTCACATATAATCAATTTGGATGAGATCAGATTATGTTTTTAAATTCAGTCTTCAACACGTTCCTTCACGTGCAGGCCGGATTCATTATTCAACAAGGCTTGGCATGTGTGCAATATTCATAAATGGATGGTAGCGACTTGAACTTAGTTTTCTGCCTACTTTGATACTATGTTGATCCATCGAGTCTGAAAGCTTAAGCTAGTAGAGAGGGGACACAATTATTTCCATAAAATCAGTTTTCAATAATAGAGTGATGATCGATGTCTAGTTTATTAGTATATATTGTGTGTCAGCATCTGTATCTATACATCAAGCTTTAGAATTCTGAAATCAATATGAGAAAATGAATTAATGAGTTCTCTTTTTCGTGGTCTAGCGAACAGGAAGATGGTGCACAGGTCATGAGAGTTGAAAATCTGAAGAATCCGTACAGAAGTCAGTCGAACTTCGATTGGAGATTCAAGCTAACACTGAACAAACTTTATGCATGGAACCTAGTGGACTACGACAGGGTGGTCATGCTTGACGCCGATAACCTCTTCCTCAGAAACACCGATGAGTTGTTCCAGTGTGGTCAGTTCTGTGCAGTATTTATCAATCCCTGCATCTTTCACACTGGCCTCTTTGTGTTGCAGGTAAAAATACTGACAAATATGTGTTTCCCTCAATGTTTTCTTGTTTCATAGAGCACGACTGTTATATACTGGGCAATTTTGAGCACACAAATTGGTGCAGCATCTATCATTGTTTTTGTTTGTAATTTTTTAGTCAAAACCAAATGCTATGTTTATTGATCGAGATAAAAGGTTATTACAAGTCCATTAAGGCCTCTCTTGCATCTATTACATATTTTATTCAAAATCTTTATGAATCTTATATTGCAGCCATCAAAAGCAGTATTCAATGACATGATTCATGAACTGGAGGTTGGGAGAAGTAACCCTGATGGCGCGGACCAAGGGTTCATTGGAAGCTACTTCCCTGATTTACTCGATCGACCCATGTTTCATCCTCCTTCAAATGGTACAAAGCTTGATGGAGCATATAGACTTCCTCTAGGCTATCAAATGGATGCTTCTTACTATTGTAAGTAAATAACAGCTCAGATGTTTCAGCAAAATTTAAAAGCCGATGTTCTTATTTCTCACCATATTAAATTTTATTTGGCATAGATCTCAGACTTCGGTGGAGTGTTCCTTGTGGACCAAACAGTGTTATTACTTTCCCCGGTGCCCCTTGGTTAAAACCCTGGTATTGGTGGTCATGGCCCGTCCTCCCACTTGGCATCCAGTGGCATGATCAACGGCGTCAAACTCTTGGGTAAAGTTCTTAAGCCAAATTTGTACAAGTTCTTAAGTCGACCTTATATTTCATCTCTTTTCGTGATTTTAATGTTTCATTATTTTTTTGTTACTCTTCTTACCTACTTCTCAAGTGTTCTAAGAAATCTGTGACTTGCTTGTTAACAGGTATAGTGCAGAGCTGCCACTTGTATTAATTGAGGCTGTATTTTACCTAGGAATAATGGCTGTGGCGCGTCTAGCACGGCCCGACTTATCCAAATTATGCTATCGCCGAGAAGAGAAAAGTATTTTCTTCATGCAGACTGGCTTTAAATTGATTGCTATATGGTCCATTCTTGCTGCCTACATAGTCCCATTCTTTCTCGTTCCCCACACCGTTCATCCACTCATAGGGTGGGGTCTCTACTTGCTGGGGGCCTTATCCCTTTCGTGCATAGCAGTTAATGCTTTTCTTCTACCAATTCTACCCATTTTAACACCATGGCTCGGAATCTTTGGGGCCCTTTTGGTAATGGCTTGTCCTTGGTACTCAAATGGCGTTGTACGGGCTCTTGCTACTTTTGCCTATGCATTCTGCTGTTCGCCTGTTCTGTGGATGGCGTTCGTTAAAATTATGTCATGCCTTCAAGTTTCACTTGAAAGGGAAGCATTCTTGCCTAGATTGGGGGAAAATTCGTCGCCCTCGGGGTTCAACAAGTTGTATTGAGAATCGGACTCTGCTCATTATATGATTGTGATTGCACTGCAGATTTGTGGAGCAAATGTCCTTATCTTGTGGCTGCATAGTCCCAGCTTGAGATAAGAGGAGACTGTAAACATTTAGTGCCAGCCTTCTGCTTCTTGAATCTGCTGTATGCGTATGTACACAGAAGCAGAAGGGATTCATTTACTTTGTTCTAGTCATCTACTGAATGCAGAATTTATCGAGTACCTATTGATTGCTTGATTCTCATCATTGAAATCCTTAAAAGAACTTAACTCTCATGTTACGTGATCGTTTGATTTCTCGCAATTGTGATATCGCGAACAAGTAATAAGTGATAAATAAAGTATGGTTCACACGAAGATTATGTACTTAATTTAGTATCAATTAATGTTAACTTTTAATCTAATAACAAATTTTGTTGAAGAATTTATGCAAAGTTAACTAATTAAACTAATTATTCTATTGAATCTACAATATATCTTTTGGTTCTCTCTCCAAAAATAAAGGTTGAAACTCCAATTTCTTGAAAACCTGCAATTGTCATTTAATTCTCATAAGAACAATGGATTGACATCTCTTTGTCATGATGTTAATTAATGAATTTTTGGTGTATGAGATGTAGATGAGAGGTTATCTAATGTATTCTACTTTTAGGTATTAATAGGAGCCAAAACTTAGGTTGAAAATAACGACCAAATTGGTTTTCAAAAGAGTTGAAATCGATTAAAGAAAGTTACCTTCATGTGCGCATGTTTTTGTTTCTGTATAGTCGTTGGTAGTTTTGTCATAACTTTCTTTTTCAATATCCGATTAAGACAATTTAAAATATGTCGTGAAGCTAACTCAAATGGATATGACTTTGCTAAAAGTACAAAATTTCCAATTTGAATGCTTATTATGCCAAAAACGGGTTCCAATCTTTGGTTAAAAATCTAAAATATAACTTGTGAGATTAAAAATTGATTTGTGAAAATACTTTGATCATATTTCATTCATTTTTTACTTCTAATTATATCCAATTGACTCCTAGCAATCTTCAAAGTATCTTATTGTGGTATGAATTAACTAGTGAATATTTGTGATTTGGTCATCAAACTTTGGACTTCGCAATTTTTCGCTCATTTCTTATAATTTCAAGTTCATTCATCGAGTTTTTCCTAATAAACGAAATATACACAAGATTAGACTATAATTTATCAAAAGAACAATGAAATGTCAATATTTTAAAACCCGTATGTATAAAATACACTTATCAAATACCTCTAAACTTAAACATTTGTTTGTCCACAAACAAAACTAGAACCTAACTTAACAAACAAATATGCAACAAAATTTTAGTTAGATAACCTTCCATTTTGTCTCAAGATTGAAATCGTTGTATTAAATTTATAAACGGTTTCAAGGTCACAATATCAAATTCAATATCCACTTCTCCAATGCAAAATATGCCATTATTGGTTACAATTGAGTACGGTATGCTGAATCCACAAATAATGGACTTCCAGATGACGTTAGTGGTTTGTTATGTCATTATTTTGGCCAATGGCTTTGCTTCGGCCTAGTCGGTAAAATAATCCACCGCGACTATGGCAAATTTGCTACCACCTTTTCCCGTAGGTATAGTCTGATCAAGTCTATTCCCTACTTTGACAAAGGCCAATGGCTCATGAATGACATGAGTTCTTCAAAGCGGGACTCGAATTATTGTTGCGAGTCATTGGCATTTGTTGCATCTCCACACATAGTCTAGGGCATTTCGTTTAACGAAGGCTGAAAAGATCTTGTGGGCCAGGTATTGTTCCCCGACTTGGTTGCGACATATTCCTTCATGCACTTCTTGCAAGACGTAGTGCGTCTCATATTTGTTTAGGCACTGAATAGCAGGGTTTCATATCCTCTTATGTAGAGGACCTCATCTACAAAGCTACATTACCGACCTGATCTTCAATTTTCCAACACCTGCTGAATCGGCAGGGTTTTCCTTCGTTTAAGAAATCTATAATTTCATCCATTTAGGTCGTCTTGGGATCTACGTCCATGACGACTGCTATTGTTTTCGATGGCATCGTGCCTTATTCTTCTTAGTGGAATGTTATCGAGTTCTTCCACACCTTCACAAGTCGTAAGCTTGGCTAGTGCATTCACGTGACTATTCCGAGATCTAAGGATTTTCCTTACCTTTGGACTTCAAAATTTTCAACTCTCTCAGAACAGCTTGGAGATAATAGGTCATCATTTCTTCTTTAGTTTGAAAGTATTCAAAAATTTAATTAATGATGTATGCACTATTTTACTGTGGATATCTCCTTTTCTTTGGTCATTCTTAGACTGAAAATCATGGCCTCGTCCTGCGCTTCATTATTAGAAGCTTTGAAGTCAAAGCTTAATGTTTGGCAAAAGTGGTAACGGTCTGAGGTTATCAACATAATTTCTGTCCTTGATAATGTTCTGATAGAGAACTCATCAAAAAATAGCTCCCAAGGGACGTCTTTTTGATTTCGTACTTCTGGGGAACTTGGGTTAAATTCAGCTACGAAGTCAACTAGGGCTTGTCCTTTGATGGTGGTTTTTGGTTTGTAGGAGATGTCAAATTTACCTAGTTGGACACATTCAATACCATCGACCTAAGGTGTTTAGTTTAAAACTTGTCTCAATGAATAGTTGTTCAAGACCTCTATGGGGTGTTCCAAGAAGTAAGGTCGCAGCTTCCCAATGGATATGATCAAGTTAAAGGCTAGCTTTTCGATAAAGAAGTATCATAGTTCTGCATCGTGAAGAGCTTGGCTAGTATAATACACATACCCCATTCTCCCTCATTGTAAGTATGGGACTTGTGGAGTGCTCTGAGACTGCCAAATACAACGAAAGAGTTTCATCGACTTTTGGCTAGAGAAGAGTAGGGGCTAAGCTCACTGTTTCTTGAGCCTTTGAAAGGCTTATTTTCCCACCACTGAGATGCACTTTTTCAGCCAATTTAGCTCGTGCATTTCCTCTTAACTCTTTAGTTGGCTTGTTCTAAATTGGATTAGGCCGATCATCTCTTTGAGTGGGCAAGCTCTGCGACCTTAATCGATTAAAGATGCTTCTTTCCCTTCTGGTGGTTCGACCCTTTCGATGTCGAGTGTACTTTATGTCATATTTCCTAATTTTAGAGGACTCTTCTTCTAAGAAGTGTAAGTTTCTTCGAATGGGCTGTTGTACACTCCTATTACGAACGGGAGATTCCACCTTAATTTCTACCACTTGAGTAGTGGTAGGTTGGTTTTGTTAAATTCATCATACTGCGTTCTCGAGGCATTCAATAACCTCTCTCATGGCAGTTAACTGGGGATTTTCAACCTCCGTGTAATTGCCTTCGACTTAGAAATTGGTGGGGACGCTCACATTAACGATGCTTGTGTGAGTGGCTTCTAGATCCAGTATAATGACTCATTTTGTAGGACAAGCTAATTTTGGGTGTTTTCAAAGACTAAAAATGTAAGTCGTTCTTATTGAAAGCCGCATATTAGCGCCAAACTGTTGATGACTAAACTGATGTAACAATTATAGATCAACTTCAGATAAATTTTGTAAAATAAGAGTGGTAAATTGCTGGAATATTGTGAAGAGGAGCAATTTTATGTTGTGTGGTGTTTGGTAATGTTTTGTCGAACTACAATGACAATCCTTGAATTGTGTGCCCTCGCCCTATTCAAACGGATTCATTTGTTGAGAAGTTCTACCGGATCATATCATATTGACATCTAGGTCATAGCATTTTTTTTATTGGTGATCATGTGGTGCTAACTTCAATGTGACACCTTCCTATGTCTGATTAGTTATCATGGGAAGTGTTGATGTCATTAGAGAACATTCTACTTATGATGATATTTTCAGATGACTACGAATTTTAACCGTTTTAACTAGCCAAGTCCTATGGTCCAACCTCATCTCATATCAAGGATTTAAGCTTCTTCAATCACTTTGAAGTGAGCCCTCACTCTATATGAAGTCACCTTTTAAGATCATACACAAACAAAGTGATTTACACTGCACATGTTCATAAGACGAAAACTTTCTTATTCAACCTAAAAGGTGAGAAATGAAATATTGAACCTATAATTGGTGTTTGTAAATGGTTAAACATTTCATTGTATTTAAGTTTTTCGACCGTATATTTGTTAGCATTGAGATATAATAAAAATAATAATGACATGAACTCGAGGATATGTAAGTATGTGAAAGAGATTGTTCACAAAAATATGTTTCAGATTTAAATCACCGCAAGAGTACGATTCGTTACAAATAATAAAGTGGACTTGTCTTCCGAATATTGTTCCAACAAGAATTGATTAGTTCTAATTCTAATTATTTTGACCTTAACTGAAACACATAAAGGAAAGTGTTTGTGTTGATGAAATTATAATCGAATTAATGATAAATATGCAAGTATGAATGAATTAGTTACCTAAATGCAAATTGGATATGAATATGATTTGAAGTGTTTTCTAATATGA